>JAQBSW010001162.1:0-146814 GCA_029291075.1 Eudiplozoon nipponicum | reverse complement strand
ACATATTAATGATCTGGAATCAGGCTGATAATGAAATGGTGTATTTCTAAAATTTAGCTAATCGAATGTGCGAAGTAAATTTACTCTGGAAAGGGAATCATCAGATGAATTACTATTGTTGGAAGTCAAATTAATTATAAATTGTCAGAAATTAGAAAGAGATCTTTTTTAAAAAGATACCTATTCCGGATTTCTTTTTTAATTTCAAGTCCAATCACCCGTATCGTATGAAAGTCGGTATCTTAAACTTATGAACTTTAAGTAGACTTAGATTAACAGAAATAAAGCATAGGAATTTAGATATGGGGAGACTTTGCGAAATATTCAAGGCTAATGACTACTACTTCATTTAATAGATGCAATAATGATGGATATCGTGAGAAAATTGTATTCTTATTTGAGGTACATAAAAGCGGACCAGGTGAAGGTGAGCGTAAAATCATGGTATTATCGGACTCTATATTAAGTAGGAAAGTGAAATCAATAAGTTTAAAATACAATACAAGGACCATTTCAAAATAGTCCCTTACACTAGGCACTATACTTCTTCATCAAAAAGAATTGATTGAACCATTGGAAACATCAGGAGTGTATGAAATCCCATGCAATAATTGTAGCCTCATGTATGCTGTTGAGACCATGCGCCCAATAAAAGTAAGAAGAGGTGAACATAAAACTGTATGTAAGTACAAAAATACTGCTAAATCTGATCTTACGCTCCTTGTAGTGGAGTCTGGACACAATACTAACTGCGATAATTACAGACGCTTAGCAATATGCAGTCGTAATTACGTGACGAGAGTGATTAGAGAATCTATCAAAATTACATCTAGAGATAATATTATGACTGAAACAACTGTTGAAAAATCGTTAGGTTCATTTTGGAACACCAAATTAGCTTATCGCAGGAAAAGACGATTGCATGAATTAGAAACTGGAGCTAGCTCCAGTTAAAGTTTAATAACATCGAATTAAGACTGACTAACATGTGGGTTTTTTTCAGAATAATGGCTAATCAATTAGTGAGAATATAGTCTTACTAAATTTCACTTATAAATACTCGTTTGACTTTAAAACTCTTAATGATTGGAAATCTCATTTTTGTGTCTTTCAACCAAACCCTACTTATTGAAGTCATTCAAATAATAAACAATTTCAAATGTGTAGAGTAAATAATTAGTCAGATGCGTGTAAAGGGTAAATTAATGTCCATTGTCTGCAGATTAATTTAAATGTACGTACATATGTATCAATTATATTTAACTGAATTTTTTAATTATATATACACATACACATGCACATTCATGACGTGCGCTTATATAATGATATGACAATAACATGACAATTAACAAGCACATCCTGATTACAAACTGAGTGAATTGAATTGAAATATACCACGTAAATTGGTCATTCAGATTTATTGTTTTATCAATCATAATAGTTTGTGTTTATGTTGAGTGTTTCTGAATTAGTGGTCTCCCTCCATCAGAAAATGCGAGAGCAATCTCAGTTGCGTCATTTTATATGGAGTGTATAAAGCAAATAGTCTAACGCATACAAATGATAAATTCTTACACAACCACTTTAGTCTCACTTAGTTAGATGAACATACAAGTAATGGAAATGTACACACGACCTAGTGTAAGGCCATTCTGAAGTATAAAGAATATGGCCAGAGGAAATATCGTGCTTGGTTCATAAGTATGTTTCGTTAAAGTTGTGAGAATGGACCAAATGAAGAAGGCTGCTGTTGAAGGTGGCCGAAATATTTTGTTGAAGAAAGAACACAACTAGAAAACTAACTGCTTTTGTCAAAATGCTGATAGGGTAATTTATATTAATTTAGTTTTGCAAAGGATGTTTCGTTTTTTCGAAGGAAAGATCCTCCTGAAATGTCAGCCCAATTAATGGATCTGTTGCGTCTAGAAACAAGAGTGTTTCAAATTCCTTCATTACTTTATACACGTTAAAGTACAAAAGTTTTCTGATCGATTATATCCGTAAAATTCAATGTCAAATTAGTTGCTTATAGTTGCCAAAACTGTAAGGTCTAAAGAGGCACAAAAAAAGCTCCGGGTTATCGTAATGTCAACCGGATGGTTCAAATATTCTCATTTTGAAATTGTCGCCATTCTTATAGTTACCAGTCAAAATAATTGCTCATAATGTTTGATCGTTTCAGTCATCTATTTGAAGTGGCGATATTCAAGGATATAATAGCACAAGATATCTTGTTCATATTAATACACAATCGGGTGTCACGATATGGTGCACCGGTAATGGTCACTGGTGATCGCGGTAGTTAATTTATGTCAGAGTTTTTCGTTACGTCCCCAAAAAACATGAGACATAAATGCACTAAATACTAGCGTTTACAACTCCCGGGAATATGATATGCTAGAGAGATCGGATCGGAGATTGAAATCTACGTGGTGGTGAATCACTAATATAAGTCTGGTACACGATCTTCCTATGGTATTCTTAGCCATGCACAATTCGTAACTTCAAAATCATGTTTGATTTATGAATAACCATTAAGACTGCCTAGAGATCTACTTGTAGACACATCATGTAGTTTTGATTTGGTTATTAGTTACATAACGAGTTATTTTTGAAGCTCTGCGAAATAAGATTAGTCTTTTAGCTTCGTCAACGAATAGAAAAACCAAACCAAATATTACGAATCCTCTAATTTGAGATGGGCATCTCATGTTTATTCAGATAATGAGAAGTTTTTTATAATTAAGAGAACATTGGTTGCGCTGGCGATGATTATAATTAATTTTATAAAAGTTGCGATCTTGATATAGGCGACGTTATTGGACCTTAGGTTTCAACTAACAATCCTGAATTTGTTATTATACGGAAGATCTGTTTGAATACAGTTTACAATGAACGGCACAATGTCAAAAAGAATGACAAACGAAAATGTCGACATATATGTAAATGACATGGAGGACTGTGTAACTTTGGATAGGTATATTTCCCAGTATTTTAGGTTTGATAACGAGACCGAAGGACAAGATGAGTTAAAGGACTATCGTTCCATGGACGAGTCTAATATGTGCAACCAAAATAAGCAGGCACCAACTTAAAACGAGCATCACTTAGAAGATGCAATATTTACAGCATCCATATCAGTTTTATTTGGGTTACGTAACGCTCTATCAACATCATGGGAATCAGCCATGACGGAGTAGAATGAACTATACGCTGAAATGGCGTCAGAGACACTAGTGTGCACATCTCGATCCGGGTGGTTTCAACGTTAGCCAAAGCATATGTAATACACCTGTTAAAAACGGCTTTCCTTAATTGGGCATATAACTTGAGGAAGATATTTCCAGCGACAACAATAAAATAATAATTTTTTGATAAGTTTATACAAACGTGGCTGATTGAATCGAATATTATTTAAAAGTCAAATATTCGCTTAACTTTGAAAACTTTCTCTGTTAAAATCCGTTTGGATATTTATACTGTTCAATTGTGTGTGATTTCAGCACGCTTTATTTTGTTCTGACATGCATGAGACGCTCTTATATAGTATCTCAGCTATCTTGGTTTTGTCTACTAGATTGTAAAGGATTGAGTAGCCCTATCACCATTTTAATTTTGATCTGCTACACACGAAACTTCTACAATAATTAGATTCTTTTCTCATTCGTCAATATCAGTATGGGTTAGGCACAGACAATAAAATTATTCTATTTTTCGTGCCAAATCCCATTCTTGATCAAACGATTTGGGTGTAGTGTTCCGTTAAATGTACTCAGTCCTCAAATATACTACACAGTTAAATAAATACTATTTTATTTGGCATCTAGATTAACATATCTCTAAGGTCTCTGTTAAAATATCTACACACGCAATCGTTAAGAAACTTATTAACCTAAAATTATGCACTTCTTTTCACTCTATTTTGGACTCCCATGGTTATAATGTTGTCATAGGCGATTTTAATATTTTGCATGATTGTGAAATAATAAATCTGTTTTCTAATCATGATCTCAAGCAGATTATAATGGAATCAACTAGAGGTTCGGAAAGCTTAGATCATATAAATATAGAAGTTGAAGCGGTGAACTCACACAGATAAGATGTAAACTATTTTAAAGAAATGGATCACAAACAAATTATTTTACAATGGAATAAATTAAACAGTAAAACACAGAAACTTAATTTTGAGAATGCATACGTGCAATGTTTCAGATTCAACTTGAATCATTTCAGAGAGTTAAGCGTAATGATTGATTATGAAAGTTTTTACAATATGAACACTGATGAATTTGTTTCTTCTGTTTCTACGTTATTATCTGATGTATTTCTGGCATCATATTATACCAAAACGAATCGATAGGAAATTATGTAAAATAAGAATTAAACGAGATAATAAAATGAAGTGTAGTCTTATCAACAGTATTAAAAATGAGGTTAGATTTCATTGACAATAAAATTAATTCAGCACTGCTGATAATCTGTCAAATATCAGAAAGAATCATTTTGGGTAAACTGAAGTGTAACCCTAGACTAGGATGCAAACTCCTCACAGACTACTGTAAATATAAGGAGAAATGAAAGCTCATATTACCAAAGGCTCAAACTGAGTGTGAATTTCTCTGTAAATTGGATAAAGTATTTGACAATTTGATATGTAATCAACAGAATGAAAGCAATTTCATAGATTTAACTGATCTTTCGGGTGACCAGGAACCAGGCCTTGTTATTGACAGTAATGCATTGATAAAACTAATTTTAAAAATAAAATCAAAAAAGAAAAAAGGTCACCTTGGTATATCGATTGATAACATAATTTAATTACCATTTATTTTTATGAATGCGCTCCGCAATTTTATAAATAGAATTTTGAAGGTTGGGTAATTACGAATCGATATTCTAACGATAGTAGCTAAACCGTTTTCAAAGGTAAGTAAGCCAATTTGCGCCAGTGATTATAGACTAATCTCTACTATCCATTCATTTTTAAGATAATAGAACGACTGATATTATATTATTTAGAATGTATGTTGCCGGTTATATTTTGATACAAGTCAACATGGCTTTACGAAAGATAGATCGATCATTACTAATAGTCTTTCTATGTGGAAACCTGTAATTACACTATATGAGAAAAAGTTAGATGCATTAATTGTATTTATAGATATATCAAAAGTTTTGACTCTATATCTTTTGATCCTATTTTGAAGGCGATTACTTTATTGAGCATTGATCCAATTATTTTTAGATTACTCAGATACTATTTATATAACCAAAGAATGAGTATTAAATAAAAGGATTTGAAATAAAAATCGAAAAAAGTTACAAATATAATTCCACAAGTATAAAGTTTGTGTCCAATTTTATTTATAATCGTATTTGCACATTTGCAAGCTAAGATTTATAACGGTCGAGTTTGTAAATTTGTTAAAGATTTAAAAATAATCTTTCCAATTGATCCAAAAGAAGTCAATTTCTTCAAAAATAATGTGACACTAGATTTTTATGATTTAAGTTGATATTTGATAACACTAGGGCTGAGAATAAACAGTAGAAAAACGAGAGCTTTAAAAATAGGCATTAGAACAGAATTTAATTATGTTTATTTTAATGATGCTGTTGTAGAGGGTTTTATTGCTAATGTAAGATGTTTTGCGGGGTAGCTATCTATTTCGTGATGCTGTACCATACCTACATATGTCTGGTAGCTGCTGTTGTGATCCGTGCTTATGATTAGTCCACGACCTTTTTCCGATGGGTGATGTGAGAAGGCTCAGTCGGATCATCATACGTATATTATACAAAATATTGCAAAGACAAATAAAATTCACAGTTAGTCCAAATTGACCGCACTCTAGACGGTAACAAAACGATATATAGTCAACAAAATATAATGTCTTATGCATAAGTAACTATCAATTCACGGTTAAACAAAACGAACCATGCTCTAGACGGCAACGAAACGATATATTGTCAACACAAGTAATTATCAATTCACAAACTTCTGCATCGTGATGAATACATGTAAATGATTGAAAATATCTGATGATATAAATAAAGTCACTGGTAAATATTGTCATTGATGATTGATGGATACAAATCGTGTAAAAACAGTTTTGAAAAAAATCATTGCAAATTATTAATCCACTAGGTTTTAAAATTATTTAATTATAATAATCCATTGAACTATAGAATTTGTGAATGTGATTGAGGAACATCTGATGTCCTGATGCGTGAAATCATATCTGAATGCAAAGAAAAACTATCGAACCACATATGCACTATAATCCACCGCATGTTCACTGCGTATTGCGCGCGGGTGTGTATATTTATTAAACAAAACCCTATTAATTACAATTAAAATTGCAGTTCAAGAAATCTCAATTAAAACTGCTTGAAACTAACAGAGATTGTTTCTTAAGAGAAATATTGTTAAAAACAGAGTTAGATTATTTGACCTTAAAGAGCACTATATTTGTCAAAAGTGAACAACGTTGGGTTGTAACGCGGAGCTGCGTGCTACACTGTAATTAATGATGTTTTTGAGATTTAACTTCTGTAAGAAATTAATAATTTAGGCATAACTATTCAATTTACAGCTTCTGTTGAGATACATATTGAAAGGATACTAGGCAGTGCCGAGAAAAGATGGGCACTAATAAATTGAAATATCTTATCTAATGATATAAAATTTAAAATGCATATAATTTGGATTAGACCGATACTAGAATATGTTGCCGCTACTTGGAATCCATTAAAAAGGGTTTGTCAAATAATAATAATGAACAATGAACAATCCTGCTAATATTTTTAATTTTGATTATGATAATTAAAGACAAGGATAAATGTGATAAGCAACATACCTTTTGCAATTTTTTTTATTTTCACGTTCTGTATTATTAAAATTGAATTGTTATGCAAAATATCATTATGAAAGTCAATAATACACATAAACAATTGCTAGTTAATGTTACCACATTTTGCATAATGTTACACTCGAATTATACCTTATTTTTTCCTGTTTCGATGATGAATCTCTTACTTTTTATATAATCAATTATTGTACCAATGCGATTAATTAATAAGACCGTTCTTTTTCCTATATCATAAAATTATATCAGAATTGATATGATGTATGTAATGATATTACACCCGAAATTTTGTTGTTGAAAAATTGTTTATTAAAACTAGAGAGAAAAACTTATCTATATGAGACTAATTGCCCATATTTATATGATATGATATCTTTTTTATATTGCAAATTTTCCAATATTATTATCTATTTGATGAAACATGTTTGGTTTGGATCCAAATAAAGATATTTTATTCTATTCTATTCAATTCATCGTTAAATAATTGTCACAAAACTGTTCGTAGACCCACTAGACGGAATGCCATCTCTTCCACTGTTCACCAATGACGGGGTTCCACAGTGTTCAAAATAAGGACTACTTTTCTTATATATTGTATTTCATTTGATAAATATCACAAATAAACATGATAAAATTATCAAATATTCTGATTGCTCTACACTAGTTTATATAATCTACCAAAAAAATATAGTTCAATCTTTGCTAAATATTTAAGAAGACTTTCATAGCTTCCATCGTATAATATAAATTCTCTCACTTAAGTTCAACGCGTCAGAACCTAACGTCTTGAAATTCGGTAAGAATATGTTACTCAGTGTCGAAATTTTATACCTTAGAGCAATAATTTCCTAAAGAGACAAAATACACCCAGGAGTATTTTTTACAAATATATTATGTCCCAATCAACGTATTATGGTTATTGTACTCAAAGTCAAGCGAATTTTCAATTTAATCCAAAGCAAACAAAGACGAAGAGCTTAGCCTTATTCTTTTTAGAGCATAAAAGGCCCATGTAATGGTTAGATACTCTTTGTGGCGGAAAACTAATATATATATATATATATATATATATATATATATATATATATATATATATATATATATATATTAGTTCCACCACAAAAACTATAATCAATGGGCCAGCTTATCCTCAAAAGAGTCAGCCGCAGTAAAGTATATATATATATATATATATATGCAATTGTGTATTAGGTGTTGTGCACCTAGTAACAAATTAGTTCAAATATGACTAGAAGAATAAACGAAATATACAGAATGTATAATCTCGTGCACATTCACTTCATGCTCACATGCGACTGAGCAATAGGAGCAGGCATTACGCCTTTTAACCACTATATATATTGGTCAGGAATGTGTGGGAATAGGACGTTACAATCTCCTATACAAATGTGTAAGCCTGCAGTAATGAAGACTAAATTTCAGCTGCTATGTCATAGAAGAACGGAAATATCTTAATTGAATTACACAAATATATTCAACACATGGAGCTCCATATATGTAAGATTCATTTATGTTGCATCTCCAAAAACAAGAATTATAAATTTACATCCCCCAAATACACAATTTATTTCAGAAAACATTTCTATTCAATAATCAATCATAATATACACACAATTACATAGCAAAACGTGTTTTATATCCAAAATTTAATAGATCTAACCCGACAATATTACACAAAACGTCTCTATCTAAGATATCTTTTAATTATTTATGCACTGAACTAGAAAAAATGACAATCCTGTTGATCTATTTAAATTCGCTTTTGAAAATACTTTCTCGTGGTTGAAAAAAAAGGATAATTGTGATCAGCAACATACCGTCTTGAAATTTTTATTTTCACTTTCTATATCATTAAATTGAAATGTTATGAATTATACCATCATGTAAGTCAATACAACATATAATCAATTGATAGTCATGGTTCTCATTTTTGCATAATGTTACACTCGTATGATAAATTTAATTTCTCTTATTATCAGGTCTGTAAATATTTATGATGAATCTATAACTATTTATATAATCTATTATTGTACAAATGAATTTGATTAAAAAGACCGCTTTGTCATAATAATGGTATCAAAATTGATATAAGGTATACAGTGATATTATTGCTGAATTTTCTGATGTTGATATATCCTACATCATAACTAGAGAGATTAACTTATCTATATGAGACTAATTGCACATAATTATGTGATGTGATATCTTTTTTATATTGTACATTTTACAGTATTATTATCTATTTGATGAAACATTTGTGGCTTCAACCACCATTTCTGCTCACTACAGATGCTTCTGAATTCGCTATTGGAGCTACTTTGGAACAAGAGATCGACGGAGTTCAGAAGCCTATCAGTTTCTACTTGCGTACTCTCCAACCAGTAGAAATGAGATACGACACTTTCGGTCGAGAACTCCTCGCCATCCACAACACAGTGCGCCATTTTATCAGCATCATTGGCAGTAGCAGATTTGTTGTTTTCACAGATCATGCACCATTACTTAGCTCACTTCGAAACGCAACTTCAACTATCGCCAAGTACCCTGCCAGAGTGGAAAAACAGCTTTCACGTCTAAGCGAATGGCAATTTGACATCTTTCACGTCAAGTGCGAACAGAGCTTCATTACAGATGCCTTTTCCAGGCCAGACGTCTCGCTACAACCACCTTCACCGTCGCCATTCACTGTCTACTACGTGACACTCAGTGAACCTGCAATAACGACATCCCTCCTGCGAACGGAACAGCGCGGTTACATTCACATTCAAAGATCAATAGCCCGTCACCCAACCGAGTTTATATGCCGTCTGTGGGAAGGCTTACCAACTGTTTACTTCAGTTCTGCCGACCAGCCTTCAGAGAAAGGTTTTCGACTTAATTAACTCTATTTCTCACTTAGGAAGCCAAGCGACTGACCAACTTCTCACAGATAGTTTCTGGGGTCACAGACTTAGGCAGAACGCTAAACAATGGATCTCTGAGTGTGCCATTTACCAGAAAAAAAATCACACGGCATATTCGTTCTGAGTTGCCAGATTTCCGAACTACTTCTCGCCTAGCCATCGTCCACATCGACAAAGTTCATCTGACAAAGGTTCAAGGTATCAGTTACCTTCTAACTTTGATTGATAGATTTAAACAGTGGCCTGCGGCATTACCTCTTGGCACCATTTCTGCAGACGAAGTAACTAACGGCTTTATCTTTGCATGGATATCTAATTATGGTGTTCCCAATGAGGTAATCACTGACAGTGGCACTTGCTTCTCATCCGATCGTTGAAAAAACACCTTGCGGTACATGGGATGTACCTTACGCCAGACGATTGCCAACTTTCCCGAAGCTAACGGTATGGTAGAGAGAAAGCATAGGGAACTCAAAACTGCTTTAACATCCTCGTCCATTAATGGCAACTGGGTTGAAGCACTACCTTTTAATTCTGCTTGCCATGCTTTCCCGTACTCGTGAATCCATTAAAACGTCTGCGTGACAACTCTTGTATTGCATGGATCTACGCCTGCCTAGTCGGCTCCCACGTCTACTACCTGCACAGAATGACCAACAAGCCGAAGCTGAACAGCAGCCGAGGCATACGTCTCGTCCAGTCTTCGTTCACCCACAGCTCCACAGCTGCAAGAGATTACTCGTTCGCAACGACACTGCTGTTGCACCACTACAACCAAAGTACCGCGGTCTTTACCCGATTTTGCTAAGACAACCAAAATACATCATTATTTTGCAAGGCGCTACACCGACATCAGTAAGTATAGACAGGTCGAAACCGTTTATCAAACCGCCTGATTCTGAGAGCATTCAAACTTCTACACACGTCTCAGGCTCCATCTGCCCACAATCTCAATAGCTTGCTTTGCATAACGCGTAGTTGATATTTTTTTACTGTTAACTTTTGGTTATTCAACGTATCAAAATTTTTTATTTTAAGTTATTTTTTGCATTTATCTCACGTGGTATAACCAGCTGTTCTTAGCTAACAATTGTGTAGCATTTTTGAACAGTTCTTTGGTATTATACCGTCTCTGAGGCAATGTTTGTGAACATATTTTTTATGCAGTTGCCTTTGATTTTTATGTATATATTTTTACATTATAATGTATGTATCACACCTGACCTCACACTGCCTATTTTGGTATGACCAGCTAATTGGAGCTAACACTTTCGTGTAGCAACACTAAGTAGTTATCAGCTTCATATCATGGTACAGGCCACTTTCAATACCTATCTCAACTTTATCAATTGCACAGAGACCACTCTACAAATATTATGACCCCAACGTCGAGCACACACTCAAGCTCCTTTGGTCGTATACAAACATATTGACGACGATCCAGCCTGCCTAGGTTTTTACTTAAACCTGGCAACTTCAGTGGCGATTTACCTCAAAATCCTCACACTGCGGCTCCCAAATCTTACATTGCTCTATTTCGCCTCACGCGGTATGACCGGCTACTAAAGCTAACAATTTGTGTAGCAATTCCTAGTGGTTACTTAGCATTATATCATTGTTGAAGCATTTTTTTCTTTTTCTCAGAGAGGAAAGTGATGCAACAACGCAAAAAAATTGCCGACAAATTGCGCAAATTAAATTCAATTCGATTTACGCTGCACCAATGAGAAAAAAGTGAAACTTGCCATCAACCAATAGTGTGCAAGTAGCCATATATGGCTATTACATGGCCATTTAAGCACGGTGTATTTACCATGCAAATCAGTTGTCGCGATTACCTTCTGCTGTGCGTATCTCCGACGTGCTGATTGCCACCTTTCACATACGCTGATTTTTGCCTTGCTTTACCAACATTGGCAATATCAGTGACGTCAATATTGTTGCTGTACAACTAGAGAGACGAGCGAATATTACAGAACTTCAACGAAGTTACTCAGCGAGATTCCAACGCCACAACAGAAGGAACCACAACCCAAGTCAACCCGAGCTGGTCTCAAGAGTCTAGGAGTACTTCTGGACACGATACACTTATGAACCTTCTCGGCATTTGCCGGAGAACGCAAAACCGGCTCTGTTTAGGGCGTCCAAAAGTACTAACTCTTTATTTTATGGCACTCTAACCGTGTTTGTAACGTCGTACGGCATATACTTGAAGCTAAGGCCATTCATTTGCCACGGATTTCATCACCACAACAGAAGTCTCAACATCCCAAGTCAACCAGAGCTGGTCTCAAGTGTCTGGCAGTACTTCTAGACACTGCTACACTAAATGAATTTCTCGGCATTTTCCGGAGAATGCAATACCGACCCTAATACGGCCCACAACAGTTCTAACTCAGCCATCCTTGTCTCCTAACTGACTTTGTAACGTAGTACGGCATTTACTTAAAGCTGGGGCGTTTAAGTTCTATTGCTCACGCATGTAACGACACAAATTAATTGCCGACATATTGCGTAAATTAAATTAAATTTCATTTACGTTGAACCAATGAGAAAAAAGCGAAACTTGCGGATTAACCAATAGTGTCCAAGTAGACATATATTACTATGGCATGGTATTTAAGCACGGCAATTTACCATGCAAGTCAGTTGTCGCATCTGCATTCTGCCTTGCGTTACGCGTGTGCGTGCTGTAGTCTGTCAATACCTACGCTGAATATTGATTTGTTTCACCAACAATTGGAAACATCCGTAACTCATCTTGTTGCGATACAACCAGCGAGACGAGCCAATTAATGCAGAACTTCAACGAAGTTTTCCACATCGTGATTACAACGCAACAACAGAAGGAACCACAGCCAGAGTCAACCCAAGGCTCTAGGACATCTTCACACTCAGAATAATTCAGGAGAACGCACGACCAGGTCCTGTTAAGGGCCCCCCTATCATAACAATATCTATATTCAGAGCACCTTAACCGAGTTTGTAACGTCGTAGGGCATTTACTTGAAGCCGGGGCGTTTACAAAATTGGCGACCGCGCCAGGATATTGATTATTGTTCTGATTTTTTTGGTATAAATAAAATTGACTTCCTTTTTCATTTATTTGGGATAAAAATAGATTAACATTTGCGTTTTCTTTACCCTGATCGTGGTCTTCTGGGAATTTTGTTGGGTATATATTCGTGGATTTGTGTTGAATTTTTTTGGGGTATAATAATAATAATACATTGGCATCAAAGGCCAACGGGGCCTCTGTTCATCTTTCCTACGTACAAAACGGCACCGTACGTACTCGACAGGCTCAATTGCGGATAATTTCAATTTTGGAAGCAGTTACTGTGACGTGCTTTTGTTCTGCGCTCATTCACCTGTGGAAGCTTTTTGTGGGTAAGCGTTTCGTTAAAGTATATTTATATATTTTCATATTGCTTATAAATTTATGCTTTTAAGATCCCGTAAGATTGTTAGAATGTCAGGTCCAATTTTAGATATTGATGTTCCTGTTTGGGATGGAGATAGTGAACTATTCTTTATGCGCGTAGACTCCGCTTTCTCCCCGTTTCCTGATTATGACAGTCATCAAAAACTGTCGAAGGTTTTTGCTAAACTACCTTCTGAATTGCAGCGACGGATTTATCCTAAGCTTGAGGCCATTAGGAAGCTACCTAATCCCATTTTGGGTCTACAAAACGAAGTAGAATCCTTGCTTGGGCCCACAGAGACTGAGCAGATAATAAACAAATATGCGCAGTTAGACATGCCAAACCTTGGCCTCATCGAAATACTGAGGGAATTACGGAAACGTTGGTATAAAACCAACATTTCTGACCATGAGGCTAAGGTTGTTTTTATTAACAATCTTCCACAAACATTAAAACTCTTTGCCAGACAGCTCCCCAACACTCTCTCTATAGATGACTTATCTGAGAGATGTGAGTTAGAATATAGGGTTTTGGAACCCAAAGTGAATCCATCATCCTTTTCTTCACCCCCGCAAGATGATAGACTCTCCCCTTTAGAGAAGACAGTGGCGAACATGGCTAAAGTTCTAGAAGGATTAGCCATTACCAAATCCGAGCTTAATCAAGTGAATACTCGACCAAAATTCGTTCCTAAGTCAAATTATAACGGTAGGCGGCGATCGAGATCCCCGCAATCCTTTAATAAGTATGCCCCAAAGAACTGGTGTTATAACCACCAGAAATATTTTTATTCATGCCAAGTCTGTCTTTGTCGTTCCGAAGAATTTCCGAATGAGTGTCAATTTCCACAGCTGACGGAAAGGACAACAGACCGCAGGCACAAGGGTGCATCAGTATCGGGAAACGTCTGGCGCAGGAAGTAGAAGACCATACTTTCTGCACATTAACGGCATCAACGGCATTAACGGCGCCACAAGGAAGAAGCCAACTACAATCCGACATCCCTGTCGACTCTTTTCGTCCACGCCGAATTTTTCACATAGAGAACCAAACGGACAATGCCGGTCGCAATCACCAGCCTACTTGTTTGCATGACCCGGCCAAACAGCCCAACGAACTTCTGCACCTTCTTGATTTCAAAACTGGCGAAGAGTTCATCGTAGACACAGGTGCGGCAGTCTCAGTTCTCAAGGGTGATTCAATGGCCAAGATGTCGCTAGGCGTTCTTCTCGCAACAGCTACAATCGAGCCCATACCAACTTATGGCTTCCAGTACCGCAAACTCAACATAGGTCTACGACGTGAATTTTCCCACAAATTCATCATTGCCAAGGTCTCACATAATATAATAGGCCTTGATTTCCTTCTGAAATTTCGGCTCATTGTTGATCTTGCCAATCAAATGATCATCGACCCCTCCACCGGACTTGAGCAAAGTTTTTGGACACTTGCCTCCGAGCGTTTGGAGTTACAGATCATTCAGCCAACCCCAGTGCATCATTCAGCAGAGATATCAGCAGCTCTTCAAAAATACAAGTCGCTTTTCGATCTTAAAAAGTCAGAGCTACGAGTCTCCAACACAATGCACCATATCGTCACAGAAGGACAACCTATTGCACTCAAGAAGCGACCACTGGCCCCTGCTAAGCTGAAAGTTGCCCAAGAAGAATTCTCAAGGCTTTTGGAAGAGGGAATCATCAGACCATCGAAAAGTTCATGGACGTCACCACTGCACTTAGTCTCTAAATCAAACGGATCGTACAGAGCCTGTGGAGACTACCGTAAGCTAAATTCAGTGACAAAATCTGATGCATATCCTATTCCGAATATTAACACTTTACTTAAAAAACTCAACGGCAGCAATTTCTTCTCAGTGATTGACCTCCGACAAGCCTACCATCACATCCCGGTAGCACCAGAGGATATCGAGAAAACTGCAGTCATCACTCCATTTGGCCTTTTTGAATATCTTTACATGCCTTTTGGACTTAAGTGTGCTACTCAGACATTTCAAAGATTCATAGACAACATAATTCGCGACGACTCTGCTTATTGTATGTCATATCTAGATGACATTATGGTATTCAGTCCAGATCTAGAATCTCATGCGAAACATCTACGAAATGTCCTCACGCTTATCCAACCACGGACTCAAGATCAACTGTGACAAGACGCAGATTGCAACTTCATCCGTCGACTTCTTAGCGCATCGTGTCACGGCCCAAGGTATTCAACCGTTGCCGTCAAAGACGAATTCAATCAAGAATATCAAATCACCAAGGACTGTCAGCGAGTTGCAGAAAATCCTGGGAGTACTAAACTATTATCGCAAGTTCCTTCCAGGCCTTTCAAAACAACTTTATCCTTTGTGCAGGCACCTGCGGAACCGAAAAGGACTTAGTAAGAATTCCATCATTGCTTGGTCATCCGAAGACGAGGAATTACTTCGACTTGCCATCAACTCGTTAGCAAATGCCACAATGCTAACGCATCCAGACTTTGAAAAGCCATCACCGACAGAGATTTAAATTAAATGTAACCAATGATCACGGTTTAGTATCAGTTTCTACTCGCGTACTCCCCAACCAGTAGAAACGAGGTACGACACTTTCGGCCGAGAACTTCTTGCCATCCACGACGCAGTGCGCCATTTTATCAGCATCATTGGCAGTAGCAGATTTGTTGTTTTCACAGATCATGCACCATTAGTTAGCGCACTTCGAAACGCAACTTCATCTATCGCCAAGTACCCTGCCAGAGTGGAAAGACAGCTTTCTCGTCTAAGCGAATGGCAATTTGACGTCTTTCACGTCAAGGGCAAACAGAACTTCATTGCAGATGCCCTGTCCAGGCCAGACGTCTCTCTACAACCACCTTCGCCGTCACCATTCACTGTCAACTCCGTGGCACTCAGTGAACCTGCACTAACGCCAACTCTCCTGCGAACTGAACAACGCGGTGACATTCACATTCAAAGATCAATAGCCCGTCACCCAACCAAGTTCATATGCCGTCTGTGGGAAGGCTTACCAATTGTTTACTTCACGGGTACGCAGCCCAACAAGCCAGTTCTGCCGACCAGCCTTCAGAGAAAAGTTTTCGATTCAATTCACTCAATTTCTCACCCAGGAAGCCAAGCGACTGTCCGACTTCTTACAGATCGTTTCTGGGGTCACAGACTTAGGCAGAATGTTAAACGATGGGTCTCAGAGTGTGCTATTTGTCAGAAAAACAAGATCACACGACACACTCGTTCTAAGTTGCAACATTTTCGGTCTACTTCTCGCCTAGCCATCGTCCACATCGACATAGTTCATCTGACAAAGGTTCAAGGTTTCAGCTACCTTCTAACTATGATCGATAGATTTACACGGTGGCCTGCGGCATTACCTCTTGGCACCATTTCTGCAGACGAAGTAACTAACGGTTTTATCTCTGCATGGATATCCAATTATGGTGTTCCCAATGAGGTCATCACGGACAGAGGCACTTGCTTCTCATCTGATCGTTTCAAAACCACCTTGCGGTACATGGGATGCATCTTACACCAGACGACTGCCTACCATCCCCAAGCTAATGGCATGGTAGAGAGAATGAATAGGGAACTCAAAGCAGCTTTAGCATCCTCGTCCATTAATGGCAACTGGGTCGATGCATTACCTTTAGTTCTGCTGGCCATGCGTTCCCGTACTCGTGAATCCATTAAAACGTCTGCGTCACAACTCTTGTATGGCATGGATCTACACCTGCCTAGTCAGCTCCCACGTCTACTACCGGCACAAGATGACCCACAAGACGAAGCTACCCGCCTTCGACTTCATTTCCGTAACATGTCCGAACAGCAGCCGAGACACACGCCTCGTCCAGTCTTCGTTCACCCACAGCTCCACAGCTGCAAGAGAGTACTTGTTCGCAACGACAATGCTGTTGCACCACTACAACCAAAGTATCGCGGTCCTTACCCGATTTTGCTCAGACAACCAAAATACTTCATTATTATGCAAGGCGCTACACCGACATCAGTAAGCATAGACAGGTTGAAACCGTTTATCGAACCGCCTGATCCTGAGAGCGTTCAACCTTCTACACACGTCTCAGGCTCCGTCTGCCCACAATCTCAATAGCCTGCTTTGTATAACGCGTAATTGATTTTTTTAAACATTAACATTACGTATCAAAATTTTTTAACCTTACGTTATTTTTCGCATTTGTCTCATGTGGCATAACCAGCTGTTCTTAGCTAACAATTGTGTAGCATTTTTGAACAGTTCTTTGGTATTATGCCATCTCTGAGGCAATGTTCGTGTACATATTTTTATGCAGTTACCTTTGATTTTAATGTATATATTTTACATTATAATGTATTTCTCACACATGACATCACACTGCCTATTTTGGTATGACCAGCTACTTGGAGCTAACGCTTTCGTGTAGCAACACTAAGTAGTTATCAGCTTCATATCATGGTACAGGCCACTTTCAATGCATATCTCAACTTCATCAATTGCACAAAGACCACTCTACAAATGTCATGACCACAACGTCGAGCACTCTAGCTCCTTTGTTCGTATACAAACACATTGACGACGATCCAACCTGCTTTGGTTTTAACTTAAACCTGGCAAATTCAGAGGCGATTTACCTCGAAATCTTCACGCTGCGGCTCCCAAATCTTACACTGCTCTATTTTGCCTCACGTGGTATGACCGACCACTAGAGCTAACAATTTGTGTAGCAATTCCTAGTGGTTACCTGGCATCATATCATTGTTGAAGCAACCAACAAGCATATTTAAGCCCAGCATTTATGGTTCATCATATTTTTGCTTAATTCTGTTCGAACTCTGTCATACATTTCTTATCTAGCCTCGCAGAGAGGAATTTTTTTTTCTTTTTTTTCAGAGAGGAAAGTGTTGTAACGACACAAATTAATTGCCGACATATTGCGTAAATTAAATTCAATTTTATTTACGTTGCACCAATGAGAAAAAAGCGAAACTTGCCGATTAACCAATAGTGTGCAAGTAGACATATATTATTATGGCATGGTCTTTAAGCACGGCAATCTACCATGCAAGTCAGTTGTCGCATTTACCTTCTGCTTTGCGTTACGCGTGTGCGTGCTGTCGGCTGTCAATACCTACGCTGGTGATTGGATTTGTTTCACCAACAATTGGCAACATCCGTGACTCATCTTGTTGCGGTAAAACCAGCGAGACGAGCCAATTAATGCAGAACTTCAACGAAGTTTTCCACATCGTGATTACAACGCGACAACAGAAGGAACCACAGCCAGAGTCAACCCAAGGCTCTAGGACATCTTTACACACTGAATAATCCAGGAGAACGCACGATCAGGCCCTGTGAAAGGCCATCTATCATAAAAATATCTATATTCAGAGCACCTTAACCGAGTTTGTAACGTCGTACGGCATTTAATTGAATCCGGGGCTTTTACATGCACTTTTAAATTATGAACAAACCACCGCAGTTTACAATTACTGTGCTTTACGTTAATTGCCGATATATTTCACGGATAATTATAAATATAAAATTTATTTTAATTATGCAACTAATCCTTGTACTTTTACATTTGATATATCAGAAAATAAAATATATTTTGAATATTATAAATATACTTTTGACACTCCTTTCATATTTATTGTTAATTTGAGGTAAATTATTTAGGCTTTTTTAATGGAGGAAATCGGACTATCCGTAACGCCGGTTGTTGTCGATAAGGTTTGCAGCGTATTAATTATTTAAGATCGTAAATGAAAGTGACGATGGAACTGGACTTAACTTTAGTCATGTTGATCCCCTATATTTAAGCGAGGATGATTTTTATGTAAAACTTAAGGTATTATTCATTTTACCTTATACGTTAGTCATTAATAAAGCAGTTAGATTTCATTCAAGTGCAAGAAGAGTACATAAAGGATGAACAGAAAAATCTAAAGAAAGAATATTTGCATGCCCAAGAAGAAGTTAAGCGTATCAAAAGCGTTCCTTTGGTTATTGGCCAGTTTCTTGAGGCAGTTGATCAGAACACTGGAATTGTTGGTTCTACTACTGGTTCTAATTATTACATAAGAATATTATCAACTATTGATAGAGAACTCTTGAAACCAAGTGCTAGTGTTGCCTTGCATAAACACAGTAACGCACTCGTTGACGTTCTTCCTCCTGAAGCTGACAGTAGCATAACTATGTTAGGTGCAGGTAAATGTCGACCATCAAGTTTGAAATGCGTAAATATAAAAAATGATATTAATAAGTTTATATATATATATATCGATTTGCGATTATTTTTAATTGTATCCGACTTTTAACGCAGCTATCTTTATTTTGCATCCCATCCTATACTTCAATTCTATTTATTAACCCGATGAATGAACCATCAGGTAATTTAATTCTCGGTGTCATTTATGAATATATTTAAGCGTACTTATAATTAGTTTAGTTTCAATTTAATTTTAGTAAATGCCTGATTTAACTGAGACTGATTAAAACACAGGAACGATATATGAATTCATACTTGATAATGCTTATTGGAAGGTAAGAGTCTTTGCAAACCCGTAGTATATCCTGTCATTGATTGGAATATATCATCTTATTGGTTTGCTATTGTATTCTTGCTTGATTTTTGATCGAGAATGCGTCCGTTTCTTTTACTTTTCAAACTCTTATATTTGTAGTTCTAGTTTCATAAAGTCATTTGTTTGATATCAGTTTTCAGTGCCCTGTGTGTACTCTTAATTTTTCTATATTTGTAACCTGGTTATAATCACCGATTTGCAATCGCTAGACAATCACATAAAGCAATATTTAATCCTCCATTTAATTTGTATTTTAATATTTTCAATTGCGAGGTTTGACGGTCTTTGACTTAAGCATTTTAGATCGAAGCAAATGATTTTATATTAAATAAAAATAAGAATAAATTCCATATATGTGTCATTTATTGCGTAATACAGTTTAGGTATACAAAGGCCAATAAATTACATTTTTTAATGAATTCAAACTTGATAACGTTTATTGGAATCCTTGCAAACCTGTAGTCTATCCTGTCATTGATTGGAATATGTTTAGCTGTAATGCTTAATCCTAGTTGGTGTGATGTACATACGATTTTTGACCATAAACAGAGACTTCCATAATGTTCCGCAATTTCTTTGTTCCATTTATTCCGGAAATTTTCAAAGGCGTACAAAGTGGTAAAGCATGTTGTTCATTGTCCTGTCACCGTCTCCACTCAGTTCGCCAGTTATTTATCTAAAACCTTTAAGAGTACCTTGTGGAATTTCTTCGGAACAGATTCGCTTGCTGCAATTTATTTATTATGAATAAAATCCTGCTTGAGTGATTTACGCGCAGATGATCTTTGAATTAAGCATTTCAGATCAAAGCAAATGAATTTATTTTATTGAAAAATAAGAAGAAACTTCGTACATGTGTCATAATTCCTCTGGAATGTTTTTAATAGTGTTGAAAATAATTTTAGATAGTAATAATTCAACTAATGTTAGAGGCTTGATATACGGATAGCGCAACTTCATTTTAAATCTAGTGTGTACATATGCAGTTATTTTAGACTACTATTTAATCCATGCTCACACTTGGCCATAATCCTTTTCGTTTGCGTATAATATGCATCTTTGTTATCTAAAACACTCAGTCGATCACCAACGACAAAGCAATATTGACCCAGCAATATATGTTGTTGCCTTTCTGCTATGGTCCTGCAGCGTAAGCCTGACTGAACTGGGGAGTTTTGAACCCTCGCTTGATCTATGCTGGGTTCCGCTTGTAATCGTAAATGTGTACGTGTCTATTCTCAAATCTTGAGCTAATAAAAAGAATGATTTCGAATGCCATCTCTGACCATGATGAACCTTGGAAGTGTTGAACAGGAATAAAGTCGAACTAAGCCATCCCAGACTGTTTAGATAGGAGATGGGATGCGTGGAACAAATGTATGCATTCCGCTGTATTAATCTCGCGCTAACAATGACAGCGGTCTACAGTCACGGCTTTTCTTCGCTTTTAACCGATGTTTGGCTAATTTCGCCTAATTATGGCATCTCGGCCAAAGTGGTGCGACTACTCCAAAAATTTTATAGCTACTCATCGGTTGATTTTCGCTCTTGTTCGATCGTCATGACTAATGTTAATCATCCACACAAAATCGTATTTAACCGGAAATTGCTACCAGTCGCAAAGCCATTTCTCTATCGAGGATCTCTTGTGACACAAGTCGGATTGGATTCTTCTACGATATACTGTCGACTTAGTCATTTTGAAACTCTCTTTGGCATATTGTGCAAACCATTCTGGAATCGCCCGTCTTATTACTAAACACCAAGGCAAAAATTTACGTCAAGTGTACTGTTGGTCCAATATATGGACAGATTTTTCCATCGATTGATTTACCAGATTTCGTGTAGGAAAAAACGGCTGAGCGTAAGTGGACATTTTTAAGAGAAAAATTACTTTTCGACCATTCTTATATACCAGCATTATCGGACCATGTTATGGAACACCCATTGCATTGGTTAAATCACTTGTGAAGGATAATTGCTCATTCTTCCTGCCATACTATCGAGACAACTTTGATGAATTGCTGGCATCGGAAGGATCGACCATCAATCTTATGGTAGGATGGTATTATTAGTGATACTCGTAACTTTTTAATGTCGCATCGTAGACTCGCTGACAATAGCACTCGAATTGGCGCAAATCTGGTCTAATTTTCATCGTGATTCAGTGGAGCAGTCTAGTTATTTCTGTCTTGACAGAATACGCGTTATTTGCACGCACCATGCAGGAAGTCCAGATTTCCGAGGCTAACATTTGGCAATGTTAAACCTTTTTTATAAGTCATTATTTCGAATATATAGACTTAAAAGAAGATGCGCATTAATGACTGCCTCGATGTTCAAAATAATACGTCTCCATGTTTATATTTTATAATGGATTATATATCAGCGGAACTTTTATAGTATGCACATTTATATTAAGTTATGAAGCACACCTCTTGTAAAATCACACGTTTAGCTTTCTTTCTTATCTATGCTAGTTTCAAGGTTATTGCAATTTTGGTAGATAGTTTCTCATCAGGATAAGCAAAATTTCAAATAAAGTTATTTGGTTTGATGACACACTACTACAAATTATTAAGTTAGAATTTTTCTTGCACTTTATGATCATGTTAAATTCAAAGTAGAGAAAGCCAATTCATTTTTTGAAACGAATGATTGTCTCTAGTTTTCGGACTTCGTATTTTATCTTGGGCTTGATAATTAATTTTTTCCAATCAGATGAAAAGCCAGACGTGTCATATGCTGATATTGGAGGCATGGACATTCAGAAGCAGGAGGTTCGAGAAGCTGTTGAGCTGCCTCTCACGCATTTCGAATTGTATAAACAAATTGGAATTGATCCTCCACGTGGTGTTCTTATGTTTGGTCCTCCCGGTTGCGGCAAAACTATGCTAGCGAAAGCTGTGGCTCATCATACTACCGCAGCTTTCATAAGAGTGGTTGGATCGGAATTTGTGCAAAAGTATCTTGGCGAAGGACCACGTATGGTGAGAGACGTGTTTCGACTAGCGAAAGAAAATGCACCAGCGATAATCTTCATTGATGAAATCGATGCTATCGCGACGAAACGTTTTGATGCTCAAACTGGAGGTATTATGTCTGCAGTAAAAACAAAATTTCATTTTCTAATTTTCTTTATCTTTAATTTTTTGCATTCTGTATGCTTTTAGTTAAGTATTTTATCGAATATGTTTAATTTCATCCACCCCTTTCGCTTTGTCATCTTCAAAATTAGCTATATTTTGTTTTCTCTCTCCCTCTCTCTCTCTCTCTCTCTCTTTATATATATATATATATATATATATATATATATATATATATATATATATATATATGTCACTATAAACTAAAATTACCTTAGGTAATGAGTCATTTCATCAGTCGATCGTTTTATTGAATATTGTCAATTACTGTTCAGGGTTTTATATATATATATATATATATATATATATATATATATAAATGATACAAACATTGATCAACTATATAGTTCAATAAACAAAAACGTTTTTTCAAAAATTGAACTATTAATTTTGCACTGACTAATTACAGCGGTTAGTTAAACAGACTAGTGTGCCTTTTTAGGATCTATCTTGTGTAATCGAACAATGCCAGACGTCTAGTTAATTTTTATTGATAAATTTTGGTTGCGCAAGACGTTGGATATTGCCTATAATTGACAATATTATGAGCTGAGTTTCTTTTTTATCTGAGTGTTGCATCAACCTTTCAAATTATTTCTCATAAGAATACTATCTTTAACATAATGTATTGTGGTTAAAATTAGTATATATTTGTATTTAAAAAGCTTATGAACACAATTTAAAAATTTATATTTTGCACCTGGTAACTAATTCTTATATCTATTTATCGTTATTCGATACAGCTGATCGTGAAGTTCAGCGCATCCTGCTTGAACTTCTTAATCAGATGGATGGTTTCGATCAAACTGTCAATGTGAAAGTGAGTTCAATGAACTTAATTAACTATTTTTCTCTGTTAATTCTGCGATTAATTTTATTCTAATTTTTTTTCTTCGCAGAATATTACTTAATTATTGCCACCGACATATGGTTTATTGTTTTATTCTAACTAAGCACAATTTAGTCCTTTGAGTGAAGATTCGTAGCTAACATCATCCTATAATCACCACAACCAAATATTTCTGGTTTTTTAGAAATATTAGTTGCGATTTGCCTTTTATTCAGTGGAATACATGGGACAATAACTGGTGCAACAATAATTAGGCTTGTTGCTATGAAGATAATGTCCAGTGGATATTGATGCCAAATATAGTGCATTTACTGTATATGGTGGCGAAAGCCGCTAGTAAAATTTTCAAAACAGCTTCTGTTCAAATATTCTTCACGGCCAACGAAAGGCAAATTCAAACATGATTGGTTTTGCGGATCAAATTGGTCTCCAATAGTAATTCGCATAATAGTATAAGAAATAGGTTGATTCCTAAAATATTCATACTACACTATTTAAATTTTTTAGTAAAGTTATAAATAAAATATTACCAATCATCCGTTTGGCACGTATTAAATATGATAGTCAGTTCTCGGTATAACTGCACTGCTAAAGGTATTCTTTTAGACTCATAACATTTTGTATGCTTATTGTTTGTAGCTGTTGTATATTGCTTTTACAGCCAAAGCATAACGGAATAGATTTCATTATGCGGAAGTGAAGCTTCAATCTTTAAATAATGATGAATCCCTACCTATCATGGTGATACGTGGTTTTGAGCAAATGGGGTTAATTCTATTAGCACCTGCGCAATTCCTATTTGCTTATCTTTTCTTTCATTTTTAGCCTAAATATACGCATTTACTTCGATCAATAGCCACTAGTGATATTTTACTCAACATTGTCTTATAAGACGATCATCTGATCTGACCACCAATTGCTTCTTATTGGCCTTATTCGTGATCAGTTTTTGAATCTAAAAAAATTTCTCCATATGCACATATATTATGTGTTCTATTATTGTTGGAAGCATGCATTGTGCTTTGCTCATATTCACGAAATAACGGAATATTGCAATTAAATTGGAGAAATGGATTTTTTAACTGTGCCGTATAAACCTGCTTTATAATAAAGTTATGTCACTTAACAACTTAGGCTTGTTTGTTTGGCGGAGGGCAAGTTGATTTAATTATGTTGTGTGCCATTGTCCTATATACTCAAAGCACGGTATCGGTGTTTGCTTAGTTGTGCAGTATGCCTCAGACTGCAATCTGCGTAATGCGATTACTAAAATTGCAAATCAATTCAGAAATGCCTGAACTAGTTAAGCTCAAACTTCATCTTTTGTTAACTGAAGGAGTTGATTGATATTTTCTATCGCTTTCAACTTGTTTAAAATGTGCAATATTGTAACATGCCTCAATATACCATAATAGAAGGGGAGGCTAGGGAAATATTTATTCATTTATTGATGTGGCGAAGTAGCCCAGTTGAGGCGAGGTGTTAACTAACAAACAGCTGAGGGCATTTTGCTTACTCAGTTAAAAAGCGTTAGTGTATTAAGCTGATGAAATTGTTTGCGCGATAAAGCATGATGATGCTAGACTGCTATTGCGAATTAAGATTATCCAATGAATCTTGTAAACTAATAACTCATTAATGCTAGATCTATTTGTAGCTTTGTAATAGTAAATCATTCGTAAATGGAGCTATCATATAATTATTTAAGTAATTGTCTTTTTAGCCATCCTATAAGAATCCAAAAGAATAGTTTGTACGAAGCTATTGGAATTTCCGGCTTGACTACAGGTGTGTTTTAGTTAGTCAACAAGAAGCGGTAGCATGGGCTCTGCCGAGTTTGATCTGATACATCCATCATTCCATTCACTTGAAGCCTCTATTTCGGTTTAACTGCGCTGAAAACTGTGTTAAATCGGTAGTGCTAGAATAAGGACAAGTGTGCCAGACACAAGGCTTTTGGAAGCAACTTTCGCCACTGACGCCTTTACGGATTATCTAAGAAAAAGAAAACTGATTGCAATTCATCCCAAATAGTAATCCTTTGCAGCCCTGAATTATGAAAAATATTTATACTGCATCGGCCGACGCCCAGGATAACATTTTACGTTAGCTGCTAAGTCGTGCAGGATGGATAAATTATTTGAAAATACTGCGCAAACATCCATTCCCGATTCCATTACTTTCCCTTCATCTTCCTTTTCTGAATCTAAGAAAAACGGCCATGTTGATGGTAAGATTATCATGATTGTTGATGAAATCACTGAGCGGAATATTTGTTTACTATATGTCAAGCATAGTTGAAACACAGGTGGTAGAATATCTGTACTAGATTTAAATCTATATCTAAAGAATCTTGTTTCACTAGCATAAAGAAGAACTGCACAAATAAATTCACTGTCCACACAACTTTGAAGAAAAAGAGAAATAAAATTGTTTCTCTATTATTGATTAACAAGAAGAACTATAATAAATTTACACTGCATCGGTTGGCGGGCAGGATAATAGGGGTTGTCCTGACTGCTAATTCGTGCAGGATAGGTAGACGCCTTCATTTCAGATTCCGCCTTTTCTTTTTTCGCAATTTACCAATAACGTATTTTGATATGCTATGAATATGATTAATGTTTACGAGTTAAAGTAAACTTTTATCCATTAAACCTAAGTTATTTTTTACGTCAGCGTATTTAGTGTGCGATGTTGGAACAAACTTATAGTTATATATATCGGTAACGCGTATTACATAACTGTGTGCATCATCCTTATCTCGATTCGAACATTGTGGATTCCGTGTTGTCTTCAGCTTACGATCTAAAGTCTGTTCAACTGAACGGGTCCCTGTTAATTGCAGAGTATCTGTGGGGCGCTTGAAGACGTCTAATAAAGTCAATATCAGAAATCTTAATGTTGCATTTTCATCGTATCCGATTGCAGTACATACAATAGAAAGTAGACTTTATTTTTACTGTATACAGCGAGAAGTTCAGATATCATCTTATTTTTGAGTTTTCTGAGTGATTAATTTGGTGCTTAAGCGACGTAGAATTTCATTTAGATAACAGGTACACCTAAAAATCAGTGCGTGATAATAAAGATAAACAACAGCTGTGTAGTTGCGCGGAGTTTTTAATACACTTGAGTGGCATGAGTTTCAGACTTAGAGTATGGTCTTGTGCCACGTGGCGCCCTCTTTCCCTCAGACAATTATGGACTGAAATATTTTATAATGCAATTAGTTATATAATGGAACACATTTCGACTAGAACCATGCCCTTGTTCATAGTTGATATGCACTCACATTTTCCGCTAAGCTGAATAAGTATAAATCTAAAATAGATGTTGTCTAACTCGTACAACTGTCTTTAGAAGAAAAAATTCAGAATGTCAAAAACTAAATTTTAACTTCAAATGTATTGTGGACGGAAATATGACCTGCTATACACAAACAAATGTTATTGTATTTGACGTTGTAGGCTTTTGTAGAATAAGTCTTTGAATTTAAAACGTGTGTACATTCTTGAAATGAGGGACTAAATTGTTGTTAACTCAATGTAGTAAGCAATGCCTGTTTGACTGCCAATGTTGCTCCATCATTATATTGCTGTCTTGTCCATATTGACTTCTCTAGCGTTGGCTCATTATTTTAATCTTTAGTAAAATTTATCTTTTTTTGACTGCCCTCCACAGTTTCAAAAAAAGTCACTAAACTATAAGCTCATGTAGACTAAGTGCATAATTCTTGTAAACAATAATTCTTAGTGAACAAATAGTATAATTCCCAGAAGGGTTGCTATTCAGTTACTACGGCCATAATTTACTTTGTAAGACTACAAAATGTATACACACTATACCAGGGAGTTCTTGTAAAAGAATCATAAATGAACTTAATTATCCTCTCACGTATTATGGGTGGTCTAACCTAATTTATGAATTAACTGAAAACGACCTACGTAAAAGTACACTTAAATTTATTTATATTAAACAATAAAGTTCAAGTCACATAAGCATAAATAAACACAGTTTATAAAGTCATTATTCTCTTACTCTATTATGTGAATATGGTTAGTCTAACTTCATTCTCAAAGTGATAAAAGCGCACAATAATAAACATCATATGATTTAAGATGGTTGTCTTTCCTTAGTATTTGCACTGAAATAATGGGGATAAAGGCAGGCCATTTATGTTTGGCTGCAATACTACATCCTTCTCTGTAGCAGGGAATGCTTATTCGCCGAAGTGTGTGGCCAGACGTAATCCGCGGCTTGCACCTCTGCATCAATGTTTAATGGGCTTCTGAAAGCATCAGCATCGTGATCGTCTTGTATTTAATTGCTTATTGGCGAACGGGCTATTGTATTTCTTCTGGATCAACAAATATTAACATCTATGATTGGGCTTATCTCTAGGCAACATAATCTTCATATCACGTTTACTGGATTCATTTTGTGCATGATAGTGATTCGAATTTGTCAGGCGCAATAGTGGTTTTCTTCACTTCGTGATGACCTAATGTCCCTTGTTCTACGCAGAGTATTTACCGATGGCGAATCGATTACGTTCTCCAGCGTAAAAAACAACCGGTTATTACTTTTCACGGAAAAAATTGTAATTATCTTTTGAGATTTCAATTTAGCAACGTGTTTAGGCAACATACCATTCTACAATTATCATACACATGACACGAAAACTGACTGGATTTATCTTTTGTATAGCAGAGATAAGCCTTCTTTTCTCGGATAATTGCTGGAGCGTCACTAATGCACGAGGTCGGAGCAGTCTCACTCTAGGTTACCCTAGCGCGGTTGTCATTGCTCCATTAGAATTTAGCCGACTTGTCCATATTGTATGACTTCCTGTTATGTATGATCATTCCCTTATCCATTGCTCAGGTGATCCTATTCGGTTCGCATGAAAAAAATTAAGAAAAAGTGTGGAATTTATTAAAGATTATAATAAAATAAAGCTTAAACATTGTTAGCCTATTTAGCCTAAGTATGTAACTCTTGCAGAAAATTAAATACTGTTTATTGCGGAGAACTAATATATATGCAAGTATGTATTAGGTGTTGCGAACCTAGTAACAAATTAGTTCAGTTGTGACCAGAAGGATAAACCAAAGGCAGCATGAACGGAAAGTATAATCTCATGCACATTCGTTTCGTGCTTACTGGCAACTCATCAGTAGGAGCCGGTATTACGCCCTTTAACCACTATATATTTTGGTCAAGAATGTGGGATAATAGAACGGTACAATATTGTTTTCTTACAAGAGATATGGTAGGCTGTCACTACAACCATAGTTAACATTTTTAAATAGAAGTAACAGTTCATATAAAAGCTTGGAAATTTCACAAAAATAAGCATAGCTGAACACAGCTACTAACATGTGTATCCAAGCCTGGGTAGTAAAAATTCATCAATTAATACAAGCACAAAAACTATGCGAGTTATAAGATCATGACGATGATATAAACAAACAGTTATTGATGAGTATCTGCGCATTCGTACTGATGATTAAGTCAGGAAGCCCAGTCTGGCTGCACTACTACACGGCTTTCAATAGTCATAGCACTATTTGATGTAAATTAATCACCGTCCGAAAATTGACCTTGAATCATGTTGGACCTGAAAACCACACGTGGAAAAAGTGTTCGCATCAGGTCACGGCCGATGTTTTTCAGACTTTATCATACAGAAGGTTCGGAATAAATGAAAGTTAGCGAAACAGTAATATAACGACCGATAAAGTTTGTCGTCGTGATATTTAGGCTAAATACTTTAAATAGTAAATATTATTGCTCATCCGCATCATTCCTGATCCCGAAGTTATGTCTCTATCTGCAATGTTGAAGGGCAACTCGATCAGCCATAAAATTTAGAACTCTGAGATGCAATATAATCTTTTAAACATCGGAATGATGAAGTCCTTAAACTTATTTTGGAGTGGCAGCAACATAGTTTGTTTTGCCTTGACTAATCTTTCTAACACAATATTGATTAAGAAGGCAATGTCGGTTTATCGGTGCCAGTCGATCGTTATTCTTATTTTAAAGAGTTATTGTAGTTCACGCGATAACCTTCGTGGTTTTAGTTTAACTGTAGTCGTACCTAGGTTATTTGCATTGATTATCTTGCGCCATCAAAACGCTTTGCGTGACTCACTAATGAAGATCAAGTCGGATTTCATCCAGGACACAGTGGCATAGATACTGTTTTTCCCGAGGGCAAATTCTTTAACAGTGCTAAGTATATCGCTGTTGTACAATAACCGTTTATTTAGACGTTTGGGGCGCATTTAACTCTGGATCGAATGTTCACCTAATCAGTAAACTCAAACTGTTCTAGTCGCTTAATGGTCTATGGTAAATTTTAAAGCAACTGTATTACTAGCAATATTGTCTAACAAGGATACACACTTCCCCATTTTTAAAATATTGTTATAGATTCTATTATGAATATACCATTCTATAGATTCAAGATGCGTCAATAAATTTATTGACCCTGACCACGTGTACGATTTTGTATTATTATTTGTCTATTTGTGTCATTAATGTTAAGCTATGGACGTTGTTGACAATTTAAATATCTTGGTCACTATGTCAATAGCTCTGGTGAATATAAAAATCGATAGGACTAGAGTAGCCTTTTAAACTTTATTTGTCATGAAACGTGAGCATCATACATTCTTATGGGTAGTATGCAAAATTGTTCTGTATATGTTAAATTTGGTCCTTCAGATCCAAGGATGTTAGGCGCTTTCAAGCATTCGCGCACCGTTGTTTGAGCAGCATAAACAGTGTAGTGCATAATTAACGAATGAGAACACTGATATTCGTAGATTATTTCTTAGATCGGCCAACAAAAGCCCTTTATTTGAGACATGCCTTCAATTTTATTTCCCAATAGATCATAGATTTCAGACAGCACCAGATTGGAATAATAAATAAGGTAAAAAGATTTTGATATGTAAGAGATAGCTAAAGTCTATCACAATCTAATTAAGTAGAACAGGAGGTGTTCGTCTACTAAGGAATATGTATGCATAACATTTTTTGGTTGGAGACCTTTTGCGCTGTAACCTTAAATCGACCTCAGTGGCAATCTTGTTGCATATTCATTTTCGAATAATCTTTTTTTTCTATTAGTTTTTGGAAGAGTTTATTGCAAGTTTATGTCGTGTTCATGACGTGATACAATGAAAACTTCAAGGAAATTGTATCGCCGATGTTGCGTTTTGTTTTAAAAACTTGCCATTTGGGTTTTCATTAGTTATTTCTCTAATCTATGCTTGTCGAACATAGAACTAAAATTCGAAGAAATGTGAATGTGAATAAGACAGTCCAGTAGTGCATGAACTGGCATGTGCAATGAAAATGTTACTGCGTTATAGTAAATGTTAGTCGTCTTTTGCTTCTAATAGGAATGAGAAGATGACGGAAAGACTGTTAAAGAAGCATAACGACAAGTGTTCAACTAAAAATCGACAAGAAAATGATTCCTTAAATTCAGTTTGACTGTTCAACCGTATTAAACTAAAATTAAACGGAATATTACATAGAGATGATTTTCTTCATTCATATTTTAATGAACAATTTACCTAAAAATTACTCGTGCAGGCATTGTTTGACGATCTACCATTATACTTTGTCTTATTAATTTCATTTTAATGTAAAGACTTCCTTTTATTTCATTTATTTTTAAGGTCATTATGGCTACTAATCGAGCTGATACACTTGATCCCGCTCTTTTACGACCTGGCAGATTAGATAGGAAAATCGAATTTCCTCTGCCAGATAGACGACAAAAACGACTTATATTTTCTACTATTACGAGTAAAATGAACTTAAGTGATGATGTCGATCTTGAAGATTACGTTGCAAGACCCGTTAAAATATCGGGTGCTGACATTAACGCTATTTGCCAAGAGGTAAGATTTACCTTCCGCCGACAGTAATGTGCTGCTTTTCTATTCTGTAATAGAATTTCTTCATATTTGAAGTATAACAGATAAAGTTTGGTAATCTTAATATAGTCATAACTTTGTTTGCTTTTTTAACGTATTATAAAAGATAACATGGGCGTGACTAATACATATAATTTAATTAAAAGTAATTTTTCATTTTATACTTACCTTATATATTATATCTTTATTTGGAAAATTCAAATTATCAGTCGCGTTATTATGGACTTGCCTGGACGAGTGGAAATTTTTCTATTAAAAGTATTTCTACTTTCGTCAATTTTTATTAAGATAAATGATTATGTATATATTACGTATTGTGGAAATACTTTGTTATATAATGTTGGTTCAAACTAGATATAATAAAAGACGGTAGATTAAATCCAGTTTCTAGACTATTTTTGTCTTTATCGGGTATTACACCTGTAAACATAAGGACTGCTACAATCCGAAGCACGCACATAATTGATCTTTTTATTGCATTTATTTAATATTGTTAGAATTTTTTTATTTTACTCCTTTGATAGCAGAAATGATCTTATTTAATCATCTGAAACATGAAATGTGATATCTTTTGTAGTTTAATTGTTGCTTAGAAAATTAACATTTTTCATAAACTAATACTTTTGGTCTTTTTTTATTAAATAGGCTGGCATGCAAGCGGTGCGCGAAAACAGATATGTCGTTTTGGCAAAAGATTTTGAGAAAGGTTACAAAAACAATATAAAGAAGGACGATCAGGTGTTCGAGTTTTATAAGTAAACTAACTTTCGGTCTCGCTTCGTATATGTTACTGAAGCGCTTCACCTGTGTCTGTTTTCATTTGAATAGCTGTTTCTCGTAATGTTTTCATCAATATTGCGGCATCAGTTTCGTGCCTGAACTGGTTTGCTACGGAAAGCATTTCGGGTAATTTGTAACTTTTAATAAAAAAAGACGTATTGAAATTAAGGGTTGTAAGTTCTATTTTTTATACGGTTATATGTGATCATTTTTACATTGTCAAGAATCTGCGCATTATAGTTCAAGTTTTTCAATCATTATCGATGCTATTTATGCCTCAGGCAAGTTAAAACTCTCCCAATGAATTTATCGCTGTCGCTGTGGAGCTAAAGGAATCAGCAACCACTTAAACAGAAGCCAGTTCAGAAAGTAGTAAGTAGTGAATGGAGGAATACAACCAGCTCTTATAAATAAGGATGCATGTCTTGTAATTAAGAACTTTTGTAAGATGTAGTGAAAGCGGTGTCTTATTCTAATTAAGAGAAATTAATAGAAGTAGATATAGCTGTGAGGCAGCTAGGTCTTAAAAATTCTCGTGGATAAAACTGAAGAGCATTTGCTAAGAGGCGATAGCCATGCAAATACGTAATGCAGTGATTTCTATATGAAAGTTTATATGAAACTGTAAATATTTGCAATATAACACATTGTGAAACAGCCATATATAGAAGTATAGGTTTATGCGTTTCAAATAAACACGCATGCTCGTTATTTAAGATAGTTAATCAGAAGTGCGTGCTGATGTAAAAACTACACACGTTTGTTGCTTAATGAAAATGTATATCTTAGAAATACTGATCGTGGTACCTCTGCCTAAATTTTAATGTGTAGAAGTAGAGGTACCCACAAATGTATCAAATAAATAAATCTGCGATCAATGTAGTTACTAGAGAATGAAGAATACGAGTAATTATAATTTTTAGTTGGAGACTTTTTAGTGACAAAATAGAATAACAAAGCTACAAAAGAATTATGAAATATAACAGTCTTCCATCTTCCAATATTTATTTTGTTTGACAAAGTTATACAATTAATATCGTTACGGTTTCTAGAACTTTGCAACACACGACTAGCAGGAGGATATAACAACTGCTCTCCTTGTAGTCATACTGAATTACTCGATATATGACTAATATTCGGTCAAACAAACGATGATGTACCAAAAAATAAGAGCATTCACGACGTTTATTGATTGAAACGGCAGTGCCTGAAGTTAAGTGCGTTGCAGAATTAAAGGACTGCGAAACTACGCCAATATTAGTAAAATAAATAATCCATAAATCACCCACATATAGGAGAATAAGATTTGTTTCCATGTTTATGCGTGGTTGCTCTACAATTAAAATTAGGTACTAGGATTAGGCAGGATTGTGTCTTCGCCTAACGCATATTGTGCAGTGGATGTAAAAGAATCCGCAACTATGACATTTTAGGCAATTTGAGTATCCATTTATATGTCATAATTAAAAGAATACGACTATGTGTTATAAATGCGCATGAAAACTCCATTGCTAAGATTTTTTTATGCGCATTGATTGCGGTGACCATGCTTAATGTTAACTTAGTTGCAGAAGGCAAGGTATTACTATTTACTTCAATTTAGCCAAGTAAACAATCAATAAAGTTGCCACAGAGTTAATAATAAAATAAGTTTTAGAAACACGCACGGATGGTTCTTAATTAAAAAAACATTTAATATGGGTAGTGTTAACGGAGTCTGTGCCTAACACTTACCGTTTAGCAAGAGTACCATTTACAACCACCCAAATGGAAGATAGTTTACAAACTGAAACTAGTGCATAGATGATTACAAATAGAAGGAATTATAAATAATCATCGAGGCCACTGGCTTAAAAGATGTCTTTTACGAGTTGTGACGATGATGAAGTTGTCTGAAATTAAAAATTTTGCTCAAAGTTAGAGTAAGTTTTTATATACGCATAGTTGCGCTATAATTAAAAGTGTCTTGTAGAACTAGTGAAAGCGGTGCTTATACTTGATGCTAAGTGTATTGCAATAGTGAAGGAATCAACGACTACACCCATGAAGCACCAACAGATAAACAAATTCGAGTAAGTGTTACAAATTCGAACATGCGTAACTCCTAGTTTGTTGCTGAACAGAATGATTCCGTATTTAAGCCATTATATGCTATTTAAATTACCATGTATAAGACACAGATGGAAGAATATGATTAGGTCATACAAATTCAAATTGATGCTCGTTATTATTTCATAGAAGTAGTGATGACGGTGACTATACCTAACGCTTCTGCGGTTCTGAAGTATATCAGCAACAAGCAAAAACATAGACAATTAATAAACCGACAAACAGTAGATGGATTATTATAACGAGAAAGAAATTTAAATAAGCATTAACGCATTAAAGTTTTAAAAATATTAGAACTTGTTATTACGAAGACTTATTCTAACGCTTTGTATGTTGCAGAAAAAAACTACATCTACGTGGAATATACAATCCTTTAAGTAGCTACATGGAGAAGAATAGTACTTTGCGCTATAAATATGCAAGGGCAGACCTTAATTAAAAATATTAGGAATATCTATAGTTGTGCCCAGGCCTAAGGCCTACTTTATTACAGACGAAACTACGCCAATTAAAGTAAATTAAGAAAACATGAAACATCTACAGTTAGAAGAATACAACTAAATACCCTAAAGGTATATTGAAGCACATTGATTAGGACCACTTAATACGAGTAGCAACTGCGGTACGGACACCAAATTCTGTGCGTTTCAAAAATAAAGGGTTTCGCAACTTCGCCTATATATGCAGGCTTAAAATCTGTTAAAATGCTAAAGATGTAATTATATGAATGTGCGTTATAAAAGCGTAGGTTTGCCGCATAATTAAGAGTATTTGTGAGAATTAGTGAATAGTTTCTTATCTCTGAAACTTAGTTTGTTGTTGAAATGAAATATTCCGCAACTACGCTAATGTAGGCAATTCATCAAGAAACAAAGCATCGTAAATAGAAGATTTCGAGTGGAGAGCACTCATAAGAAGAATTGATCGTGATGGTAATGCCTGATGTGAATAAAACTTAAGACCTTGCAGAAGTGCACGAATTAAGATGAAACACAGTCCCGAAAAAGATTAAAGCAGCAGTCGTGCGACAGAATGGAATACAAAATACTTATTAGTTGTATTCTATTCTATTCTGTTTTACTAAATGGAAGCGCTTTAAATGATAAAACTCCTATAAATAATTTATTAAAATTAAAGTACTTGTTAACAGGAAAATTGACTTCCTATTATGGTTTGAGTAACTTAGTAATAAGAATCTGCGCCAATAAACACTTACTGAGGAGTAGTTGATAATCAAGTCAATATTTGATGACAAGATAATAGTAAGCTCTGTGGGAATCCGCATAAACGACCCAACTATATTTGGTGAACTTAACAATGGCGACCGCGCCCAAGGTGCAGCAGACTGACTTTTGTCAGTGTTTATATCAGAATCGTTGAGTTATGTCCGATTTGCATCAGAATTTAAGTCTATACTTACACCTCTGGATGTGGAAAAGCCAGAATTGTGATTCGAAAATTTTGAATCATCTGTGGAGTGAAAGATTATCCATTTGAAGAACGCAATGAGCGCCTGGCTGTCATGGAATTAGTTTACAATAGAGCTGCATTCCAATTAGTATTGCCCGCATGCATGCCTTTTGCAGAATTTAAACGCTGATTAATGGATCACGTCCTTGCCAGGAATCGATGTTTTGCAAAATGTAAATTCCCCTTGATATCATGGTACGCATCAAACCGTGTCTGTCCGAGGTAAGTCAGTCATAGTTTGATTTGAAACTGCATGAGACCATTATTTGCATGCTAATGGTCCCTACCAGGTATGGGACACTGTCGGGCTCACCGGGAGATTTGGATCAAAGAACCGAGGCTTTATAGAGCTCGGCCATGTTGACAACCGCGTTGTTTGTGTTGGCATCACGCATGAGGCCTGTTAGAACAGTCGACAGGGGCGACACACCTTATGAGAATTTTTCTCGACATAATCAGCGAAATAGGGCAAACGACGCAGCCAATGGTTTGGAGGCAAGCTCAACACATAATGCACCAGCTGCGAACAATACATAAAAGATGCAGCAAAATCAGTATTGTTATCCCAGAGAATGAACAGTTCAATGGGGCAATAGAATTCACCAAATCACGAACATTGATAATCGGATTCATAGCGAAAACATGTACACATTTTGTGCCCAGAATTATGAACCACGAGAAGATGACCAGCAGAACACCTTACAGTCTGTTTAGAATCTAATGGCTCTGAAAGTAGTAAAAGTCTGGGAAACGTTGCCTGAGTATGGATTTTATTTAAGTTAAATTTTTAAAATTCTTCCACTAGTGGCCATTGATTATGCAATTGGTTTTATGAGCTGATGTTCGTTTTTACCAATGACTTTACAGCTAAACAATGTAAACCATACGAAAATAAATTTTTATCAGTCATCCGGCGCGTCGATGGTGGCTGCGGACAAATGATGGCCTAAATCATTAATGAGTGAAGATATGTACTCTGCAATTTTTTGGTGAATATAGAATAAACCCTGTCGGATATAGACTTAGAAAATTAGTTAAGACGATCGATTGCCAAAATAAACGTATATGCCTCTCAAGACCGAAAAGCAAGAGTTCCATTAAGTCGACATGTAGCCTTACTGCGCAGGAGGATACCAGTCCTCTGTCCGGATTGTGGAATGATTTTCAAAATCATTACAACACTAAATTCCAACACCTTTTCTGCAGCGATTTCTCTGGGCCAACGGTCGATTGCTTTAAACTATGGCTAGAATTTAACTAGTGTTCCTAATCACAAAAGGTATAATCTGCTCCTCCAAAGAAATTAACAGCGGTAACTCAAGCAACTCAAGATATGATAAATTTCGGCATTTTGTAGCTATCCTCATCTGTATTTGAACTCCTATGGTTTTGTTTACGACAGGCTCTGTGTTATCTGTTCCCACAGCACACATGAAGCACTTGATTTACCGGGCTTGACACACTGCAGAGCTTTTGGCAAATTTGCGTTCGGCCCTAAGACTGGTGAAAGTTTGCGGTACAGATATTCCAAGGTCATTTCCTATTCTCTCATGTAATATTTGATCTGCAACACTGCTGAAGTGTTGCAAAGAATTATGAATTCTTTCGTTTCCGACTTACCATTTATAAAGCTTTTTATTATTTTTCATTTATTTTCACGACACTATATCATGCGCCGCTTTCGAACACCAATTACGTACTTGACTGAAGAAGATACCGTCAAATCCGTAGATTTTTATTACATTTTAATCTTTAAAAATGTTCTAATTGGTAGGTAAATTCGGTTTCTAGGCGACAGTCTAATAGAAGGGTCTATGTATCTAGATTCGAACGTACAGCCTATGAAGACCAGCTTATTGATAATACTGAATTTTTATAGACCACATATTGCAGGGTTGGCGGTTACTCACCATCCCCGTCCAAGTTAACTAGAGTCAAGATAACATTTCGTATATCCTTTGTAAACAGAAATTATTAGACACTACTGTTTTTACTTTCCCGGTAAGTACCATTTCAATTGTGACAGATATTGACATAGGAACAGTATTACTAGTGGATTGATCTTCGGTGCAATATACATGTTACACACTCAATAAAGCGGAGCAAAATGAAACCGTCATCGATAAGAAACTACTGGCCGTACAATAGGCACTTCGAAAGTTTAGATATTATGTCATCGATAAAAATGTATGCATCTTTACCTAAGAACAGGGAAATGACGACAAGAAATAGTCAGCAAGTGTCCATAAATCCTTTTAGACACTTTCTGTGTCATTCTGTTCGTTTTACGGTGACCCTTTGTGAAGGTGCAGCTCACTAAGAATTTTCGTAGCAGGAGGTGTTATTTGCTGTTCGAAGGCCTACATTTGTCTTGTTAAAGATCTGCGGCATCACCGATGTGGCTGGCACACGTAGAAATCTGATTAATATATGATCGATTACGTTTGACTGGATTCGCAGAAGCGGGAAGATTGGCTTGTTTGAAGACTATTCTACAAGTAACACAGCATGGTAAAGGCAAGTAGAAAAGTCAGCCTAGATTGTCAGTGATGTAGACAAGGCGACAGAAATCACACGTAGCGAGCAGACCAAAATGTGTATTGCGTGGTAATTGCATCGTACTTATATAGAAAAAAAGTACATGCAATTGGTCAATGGTAAAGTTGCGCGTTCTCTTTGGCCAGCGTATTAAAATTTAAATTGAATTTTGACAATATGTCGGCGAATTTATCCGAGCCGTTAAATCAATTTCTTCTCTGAGAAAAAGTAGAATCAAGTTAAGGTTTAGGAAGTTTTTTGGCTCTTGTAAGAGGTTTTTCGGAGTAACTGTTTACTTAACGATGCTATACCATTCCTTCATATGCCTAGTAGCTGATTTCGAGGGCCGTGCTTATGATCAGTCTCAGACACTTTTTCCAATGGGTGATGTGAGAAGGCTAATTCGAATCATTATACGTATATTGTACACAATGTTGCAAAGTAAATTAAAATTCACTGTTAGTCAAAATTGACCGTGCTCTAGATGACAACAAAATAATATATTTTCACTATCTAGGCATAAAAACAGTCACAATAAAACCAATAAATAAATCCAGAATGTTTTATGAGAACGGATAGTTTTTGTGTGATTGATTGAAAAACATAAACTATGAATACAGTATGTCCTAGAAGAACAGTTAATAGTCAGGTGTAAAGGGATAAAATAAACAAAATATAAAAATCCAGAATGTCTTGGCAGAATATTTTACCTGATTTTCGGATTGCGCACCGAAATGTGTGAATCCACTGTCATGATTTTTCCAGATATTTCGACCTCCGGGCACGGAGGTCTTTTTCAATGGCAAACACATCACCCACTAAGTTGACAATCAGTATGTCAAGTGGAAATATTAGTTTAAACTGCCTCATTTATACTTAGGACTGAGAACTAATCTGTTGCATCTGTGATTAGAGGCACGTGTAACAGTCATTCAAGTGAAACTAAAATGTTAACTGTGACTTCCTAAATGCACACGTCAGACTTATTTTACACGTACTTTTCTAAATGAAGTAATTACGAGTGGCATTCCGGTGAGGAGGGGCCAAGACACTATAAATAGAGTAAATAATTAAGAGGTAGCAATATTAATTTCGAAACGGATAGTGCTTCAATAGGGTAGAAAGTTTAACCATTAGCGGTTCGTAAAAGAAATTGAAAATTGCCTGTTAAAGAAAGATACTAGTGATAGTATCTTATCAAGTGAATAATCAGATGTTGCCAAATCGCTGTAATTTCACTGGGATGAGTGTACACGTGCATTAACTGATTACTCCTCAATCAAAAACAAACGAGAACATACACACAGGCATGACGTACGCTTATCTAGTGAGCTGTCAGTAATTGCCATTAAATCACTGTAATCTCATTGCGAAGAGTGTATACATGCAGACATATACACAAACCAATTTAACATACACTTTCCTAGCATCTTTTAAAAAAACGTTATGCTTAAGATATCTAACAACAAGTATAAATGAGGCAGTTTAAAATAATATTTCCACTTAACCACTATATATTTGGTGACATACTGATTGTCAACTTAGTGGGTGATGTGTTTGCCATTGACAAAGACCTCCGTACACGGAGGTCGAAATATCTGGAAAAATCATGATGACAGTGTATTCAAACGTTTCGGTACGCAATCCGAAAATCAGGTAAATTATATATTTCCAGTCGCGCAAAATGTTTCTTTTAAAGCTTATCTTGGCAGAATAGTTAGTATTTATGTATGAATGATTGAAAAACACAAAATATAAATCCAGAATGTCTTAGCAGAACAGTTGATAGTAATGTATAAAGGGATAAAATACACAAGATATATATATCCTGGCTTTGAGCGTTAAATCACATAAATCCAATGCATGTTATCGGCGTATTACGCGCGGGTGTCTATTATTATTAAACACAGGAACTGGCTATGTTTCTACCACTAGTTAACCAAAAAAATTGGTAATGCCGGACTGGTGCATACTTATTGATTGCTTCGACAATAAAATTATGACAAATGACATCCAGTAATGGCGACACAAACAGTTAGCTGTGTTGGCCAGCCAAACTGTGTGAAGCGAAATAGAGCCGTGTGATAGGTTTTGATGGCCACAGGCCATCGAGTAAGTCTATAAATCATAGTTAGGAGGTATCTAAAACATTAAAACTGAGAAAAACGTAGTTTCGATGTGGATGTCTAGACGTGAAGCAGTTGAGAAATAGATTCATTGCGCCAGGTGATCGAGTTTTTCTGGTATAAACACACTCAGAGACACATGAATGCGTCTATATTCCAAGAAACGATCTGTTATAAGTTTGACAGTAGACCTACTATCTGGGTGAGAAATAGAGAGTATTGATTCGAAATGCATTCTCCGAAGGTTAGTTGGCTGTACGGGTTTGTGAGGCTGCGTGTTCGTGAAGTAAGCAATGGGTAAACCTACCCAGAGTCGGCGCGGTCGCCAATTTGTAAAACGCACAGACTTCAAATAAATGCCGTACGAAGTCACAAAAGTCAGTTCGGTGCCAATATGACTGAGAATAAGTATTGTTGGGGGCCCTTATTAGAGCCGGAATTGCATTCTCCGGCAAATGCCGAGAAATTTAGTTAGTGTGTCGAGGTCTAGAAGTACTCCTAGACACTTGAGACTGGCTCTGGTTGACTGGCTTTGTTCCTTCGTTATGACATTGAAATCAGATGGCTCGTGGCTGTGTGAGGTGCAGATATTGTTTCGTTGAAGATCTGCGACAACACCGTGGTGACTGGCACATGTAGTGTTTCAGTAATAGATGTTGTTCCGCCTCACTAGTTGTGCAGCGAACAGATTGGCGTGACTAGGGAAGTTAGCGTAGGCAAAAAGTCAGTATGACCAGGAAAAGCACGCACAGGTAGTGCGCAACAGAAGACAGACGTGAACACTGACTGGCATGGTAAATTCACTGTGCTTATAGAGCTTGAAAACTAAAGCTCGCACGCCATCGGTTAACGGCAAATTTTGCCTGTTTTAATTGGTGCCGCATAAATTGACTTTAAATTCCATTTAGGCTATATTTCGGCAAATTTTTCTTGAGTCGTTACAATTTATTTATAAATTTAAACTACCGATGCTGACTTGAACAATTTTTTTATAAAGAAAAATAGAATAATATAATAATAATAATAAGAATAATAATAATAATAATAATAATAAAGAGAGAAAGAAAGAGAAAACAACCTTTGTTTATGCAAGTATGTAGGTTTTGCGAACCTAAACAAATTAGTTCAGTTGTGACCAGAAGGATAAACGAAAGGCAGAATGAACGGAAAGTATAATCTCATGCACATTCGTTTCGTGCTTACTGGCGACTCATCGGTAGGAGCCGGTATTACGCCCTTTAACCACTATATATTTGGTAGAAGAATGTGGAATAATAGGACGGTACAATCTCCTAGACGAATGTGTAAACCTGTAATGGTGAAGCTAACATAATCTGAAGTCAACGACAATACGACTTCAATGCTAACTCACACTATATAATATATATACCGAGTCTGTAAAGGATACTAACACTATGGCTATTGTGTTAGTAACTGATACCTTTTTTGAAATCGATGAGTACCGGATACTAACACTATGGTTTCCGAGTCGGTACATGATACCAACCTGATGGATATAAATTTATGCTAAAGTTCACCCAAATTGAGGATTACAACAATTTCCGAACACCTGTTACTCCAGTTAAACCATACACTCTGGCCTTCATCGATATCAATTATCACATTTCGCGGTAAGCATGACATCATTCAATTCAATATATTACAGTTAAATACTGTTTGTTGCGAAGAACTAATATATATGCAAGTATATATTAGGTTTTGCGAACCTAGTAACAAATTAGTTCAGTTGTGACCAGAAGGATAAGCCAAAGGCAGCATGAACGGAAAGTATAATCTCATGCACATTCGTTTCGTGCTTACTGGCGACTCATCAGTAGGAGCCGGTATTACGCCCTTTAACCACTATATATTTGGTAGAAGAATGTGGAATAATAGGACGGTACAATCTCCTAGATGAATGTGTAAACCTGTAATAGTGACGCTAACATAATCTAAAGTCAACGACAATGCGACTTCAATGCTAACTCACACTATATAATATATATACCGAGTCTGTAAAGGATACTAATACTATGGCTATTGTGTTAGTAACTGATACCTTTTTTGAAATCGATGAGTACCGGATACTAACACTATGGTTTCCGAGTCGGTACATGATACCAACCTGATGGATATAAATTTTTGCTAAAGTTCACACAAATTGAGAAGTAAAACAATTTCCGAACAGCTGTTACTCCAGTTAAACCATACACTCTGGCCTTCATCGATATCAGTTATCACATTTCGCGGTAAGCATGACATCATTCAATTCAATATATTACAGTTAAATACTGTTTGTTGCGAAGAACTAATATATATGCAAGTATGTATTAGGTTTTGCAAACCTAGTAACAAATTAGTTCAGTTGTGACCAGAAGGATAAACCAAAGGCAGCATGAACGGAAAGTATAATCTCCCGCAAACTTGAATTGACGAAGGCTAATAAATATGTAATAAATATGCACTGTTTCTTATTTAGTTTTGACCCAAATCCATAGAAATGTCTGACATGGTCACTGACCTTTCACAGTCAGTCACGTCGGCAGCACTATCTTATGACGCTTACTGGTACTAAAGTATTTAGTTAGCCATTTAACGAAGTATAGAACAACTTGAAATGTTTCGTACCATTTAAGAAATTAGTTTAAATATAGGATCATTAGGTTATACCATAATCAGCATAAACGAAAGGTATAATATCTTGTACACATGTGCATTCGTATAAGAGATTGTACTGTCCAACGATCCACAATTTCTTGATCGATTATATAGTGGTTATAGGGCTTAATACTGGTTTCTACTGATGAGTCGCTTGCTAGCACGAAACCTGTGTACATGAGATGGTATCTTTTGTTCATGCGGCCTTTTATAATTTCTTTTGGTCCTATTTGAACTATTTTTTTTACTAGCTACGCAATACCTAATACCAATTAACACACGCACATTTATATATGTTCACCCAAATAAAGAATATGTAACTATTATGTATTTAATTGAATGATATCATGGGTATCGCTAAATGTATTAATCGATGTCGATCGAGGCCAGATTAGTCGGATTTGCTGGGGTAGCAGGTGTTTATAATTAGTTATAATTCTCAATTTTGTTGAAATTCAGCCTATCCCGACGAACATTGTGTTAATACCATGTACGAGCCCGTTACTTTGCAAGCACTTGTAAACTTGTCGATTGTCAATTTATGTTATCGAGTGCTTTTCAACCAGTCGATAATCCGCTTGTTTGTTTTTATACATCCTATTTTGCTGTAGAAAAGCGCATGACGTATATTAAGGAAATGGATCAATACAATGTTGGTCGTCAATTTGGTGCACACCCCCAACCTCAACCGCTGCAACCAGAACCCGCTGTAAGTTCTTTAAAATGGCAAGTCTTAATTGATATAATAAATAAATATTTCCTTACATCCGATTTGACAAAGCTAATAAAGTTTGTTGATTTGAAGATGGGACACCGTTTAGATTATTTACATAATTATCATGTATTTTCAGGCATGTACAGTGCCGATAGCACTTACCGTACAATATTGGATTATTAAACAAATATTTCGAACTATTTCCTGTGACATGAGTAGATTCTTAGATGTGCTTGTATTGTTTAAACTTTTCATTTTACTATATGGAAATAGCGTGACTTATTCATTTTTTACACAGCTAACGGATGGTTCTAGAAAAATAATTAGATTCAATCTGAATACAATTTTTTCTTCCAGTAGAAATTTTTAAATATCTGAAATCCAGTTTAGATAGATAGCTAAAATATGACTCGGCACCTACGTCCAATTCCACTTCTAGTGCTTAAACAATCATTGATTGCGCGGGTCGAGATAGAAGTGATTTAAATCAAGTTTGCGAGCTTGATGTTAACACCAATCACATTGTATTTAACGTCGCAAAACATAGAAAAAACTACTGAAAGTCACACGTACTGACGCGTTTCGAACTTCCATGATGATCATCAGAGCACGACGACAAACGGAGTAGCGAGGATCAAACCGCAATGCATGTATATGGAAAGCAAAATTAGATAAGCGGCTCTCAACCCTATTAATCTCATATATTGTGCTGGTATGTAAATGCCGGCTGCACAATTTCTATGTAGTCACGAACATTAATTTTTGCAGCTTCCGCCACATATACATATATAGGCAATACAATTAAACAACAATTTATTGCACGATTGGTGATAAAAATTATTTAAGTCAAGTTTGTTAGCTTGATATGAACACCAATCTCATCGTATTGAAACAGTCGCACAACATATCAAGACTACCTCCAGTCACATGCACTGACGCGTTTCGACCTTCCTTAATGATCATAAGAATAAGACGGCAAATTGACTAGCAAAGATCAAACCGCAAATAAATAAGAATAGCCAAATAAGATGTATGTATTGTTATTAGATCCACAAAAGCCATGGAGTTAAAAAAAATGTGATTTTAAGAAAAAGGAAATCGAACGAATATCTTGAAACTTTCGAACACGCGATCTTATGAAATTTAACTTGCCGCATTAAGTAATCGGTCAAATATCTGACTCTAATCTGATAAAATGGATTTTCGCGACCAAATCTATATAGTACGAAAGTATATGGTCATAATTTTAGTCTTTTAAAATAGGTTGTGGAAGTATTTTTACCATTTCAATAAATAGGCTGTTGAAGTCACATCATGAGGTGGAAATCACTGCCATTGACAGAGTCACGTGAACATTGCGTTCCTTCCTTTTCATTACCAACATAAGCACAGTAACATAAGTCCTCTTGAAGGCTAGATATTTACCAGAAACCTCCGAAACGTCCACCATACCGCTTCCAACCACTGATAACGGGACAGCGTCCTACCATAAGGGCACCAATACATAATTAGCGTAACTGAATATCTGAGAATACACAAAGCCACTTATATAAGTCTCATTATAATACTGAAATACATATCTCTAGGTAATGTAGGACGTATCTCTATTCACTTGTAACCACGTTTCTGTCGTGATTACGTATCTCTTGGGTCGTGGCTTTGCTCATTAAAATTTTTTCTCCGTTGCTGGCACACCTATTTCAAATACGTCCACGATTAGTTAAAACTATTATCTGCGCAATATAACCGAACTCGAGTCATCAAACGAGACAATGGATGAATTTCGAGAACACCAGTAAAGATTAAATTACTGATGACGGTACGTGCAGCTAAGAATAATTGGTGTTCTGAATACAAATATGGCTACAGGCAGATTGCTAATAACTTGTTATTGCAACGGAATATATGATATTGTCCATAGCATATCCGAGTTTAGATAATTTACATTTCGTATATAATTTAGCATCAGGTTTATTTTTTATGAAAATAAAAAACCATTGCATCATTAAACCAAAAACGTATGACAAACTAAATTCGAGGCATAAATTTATACAGATTTTATACCTTTTAACACATGAAGTTTACTGAATTTTATTTTGAGTTATTTGATATTTTTATGTGCTTGTTTGATTTTGAATCCCGTCATGCACTACGCGATTAAGTCCTACGTATTTCATAGATCGCATTATGAAGATAAATACTTTAGTCAACAATAATACGTACTATCTTGTATAACAGAAAATGTACGCCCTTTGTCCAAATTGTACTTTGTATCCGCGAACATTGGCTGCGCGGCGGTATAGACCACTAAAATTAGCGCCGCGATCTTGATATATAATCATGCCCGCCCCATTATGTATATAAATTTGTCAGTATAAATTAAGAATGGTATACAATTATAAGTTTATACTGACAAATTTAAGTACATAATGAGACATCTTTATATCACGATCATAACCTTGATTTAGTTAATTATATTTTTTATATTGGGGTTCTTTTGCAGCTTTAAATTTTAATAAGCAAAGCCACGACCCAAGAGATACGAAATCACGACAGAAACACGGTTACAAGTGAATAGAGATACGTCCTACATTACCTAGAGATATGTATTTCAGTATTATAATGAGACTTATATAAGTGGCTTTGTGTATTCTCAGATATTCAGTTACGCTAATTATGTATTGGTGCCCTTATGGTAGGACGCTGTCCCGTTATCAGTGGTTGGAAGCGGTATGGTGGACGTTTCGGAGGTTTCTGGTAAATATCTAGCCTTCAAGAGGACTTATGTTACTGTGCTTATGTTGGTAATGAAAAGGAAGGGACGCAATGTTCACGTGACTCTGTCAATGGCAGTGGTTTCCACCTCATGATGCGACTTCAACAGCCCATTTATTGAAATGGCAAAAATACTGCGACAACCTATTTTATAAGACTAAATTGATGACCATATACTTTTGTACTATATAGATTTGGTCGCGAAAATCCATTTTATCAGATTAGAGTCAGATATTTGACCGATTACGTAATGCGGCAAGTTAAATTTCATTAGATCGCGTGTTCAAAAGTTTCAAGATATTCGTTCGATTTCCTTTTTCTTAAAATCACATTTTTTTAACTCCATGGCTTTTGTGGATCTAATAACAATACATACATCTTATTTGGCTATTCTTATTTATTTGCGGTTTGATCTTTGCTAGTCAATTTGCCGTCTTATTCTTATGATCATTAAGGAAGGTCGAAACGCGTCAGTGCATGTGACTGGAGGTAGTTGTGCGACTGTTTTAATACAATGAGATTGGTGTTTATATCAAGCTAACAAACTTGACTTAAATAATTTTTATCACCAATCGTGCAATAAATTATTGTTTAATTGTATTGCCTATATATGTATATGTGGCGGAAGCTGCAAAAATTAATGTTCGTGACTACATAGAAATTGTGCAGCCGACATTTTCATACCAGCACAATATATGAGATTAATAGGGTTGAGAGCCGCATATCTAATTTTGTTTTCCATAAACATGCATTGCGGTTTGATCCTCGCCACTCCGTTTGTCGTCGTGCTCTGATGATCATCATGGAAGTTCGAAACGCGTCAGTACGTGTGACTTTCAGTAGTTTTTTCTATGTTTTGCGACGTTAAATACAATGGGATTGGTGTTTACATCAAGCTCGCAAACTTGATTTAAATCACTTCTATCTCGACCCGCGCAATCAATGATTGTTTAAGCACTAGAAGTGGAATTGGACGTAGGTGCCGAGTCATATTTTAGCTATCTATCTAAACTGGATTTCAGATATTTAAAAATTTCTACTGGAAGAAAAAATTGCATTCAGATTGAATCTTATTATTTTTCTAGAACCATCCGTTAGCTGTGTAAAAAACGAATAAGTCACGCTATTTCCATATAGTTAAATGAAAAGTTTAAGCAATGCAAGCACATCTAAAAATCTACTCATGTTACAGGAAACAGTTCGAAATATTTATTTAATAATCCAATATTGTACCGTAAGTGCTATCGGCACTGTACATGCCTGAAAATACATGATAATTATGTAAATAATCTAAACGGTGTCCCATCTTCAAATCAACAAACTTTATTAGCTTTGTCAAATCGGATGTAAGGAAATATTTATTTATTATATCAATTAAGACTTGCCATTTTAAAGAACTTACAGCGGGTTCTGGTTGCAGCGGTTGAGGTTGGGGGTGTGCACCAAATTGACGACCAACATTGTATTGATCCATTTCCTTAATATACGTCATGCGCTTTTCTACAGCAAAATAGGATGTATAAAAACAAACAAGCGGATTATCGACTGGTTGAAAAGCACTCGATAACATAAATTGACAATCGACAAGTTTACAAGTGCTTGCAAAGTAACGGGCTCGTACATGGTATTAACACAATGTTCGTCGGGATAGGCTGAATTTCAACAAAATTGAGAATTATAACTAATTATAAACACCTGCTACCCCAGCAAATCCGACTAATCTGGCCTCGATCGACATCGATTAATACATTTAGTGATACCCATGATATCATTCAATTAAATACATAATAGTTACATATTCTTTATTTGGGTGAACATATATAAATGTGCGTGTGTTAATTGGTATTAGGTATTGCGTAGCTAGTAAAAAAAATAGTTCAAATAGGACCAAAAGAAATTATAAAAGGCCGCATGAACAAAAGATACCATCTCATGTACACAGGTTTCGTGCTAGCAAGCGACTCATCAGTAGAAACCAGTATTAAGCCCTATAACCACTATATAATCGATCAAGACATTGTGGATAGTTGGACAGTACAATCTCTTATACGAATGCACATGTGTACAAGATATTATACCTTTCGTTTATGCTGATTATGGTATAACCTAATGATCCTATATTTAAACTAATTTCTGAAATGGTACGAAACATTTCAAGTTGTTCTATACTTCGTTAAATGGCTAACTAAATATTTTAAATATCAAAGAATAAACAGCGATAAGCCACTTATTCCGTAGACAAGACAAAAACATTTAGCTACACAAGGTAATTCACAAAATCTCCATGCAAGACAAGTTGTTGATGAGCAGAGGTAGCTGGTAGTGTCGACCGTTCGCATAGATTCACTAGATCTGCTTTGAAATTAAACGGAAAGCAGTGCAAATGAAGCTGGTCAATGAATGCACGGCTTATGATAACAGCCATTTCAGAAAACAACTTCAGCATCATCTCTGATTACTTCGTGTTTCCACTACGTCTTTTTAGTACCAGTAAGCGTCATAAGATAGTGCTGCCGACGCGACTGACTGTGACAGGTCAGTGACCATGTCAGACATTTCTATGGATTTGAGTCAAAACTAAATAAGAAACAGTGCATATTTATTACATATTTATTAGCCTTCTTCAATTCAAGTTTGCGGGCTTGAAGTAAACACTAAACCAATTGAGATTAGCCAGTCATCGAACAACATTGCAAAACCGCGTCAGTTACACGTACTGATGCGTTTCGACTTTCCATGATCATCAACAGAGTACGACGGAAAATTGACTAGCCAGGATCAAATCGCATTTCATATATATGGAAAGCAAAATTAGATATACGGCTCTCACTTCAAGTAGTCTCGCATACATTGGACACGACTGGAAATGTCGGCTGCCGGTAGTTTTGCTATGTTGTTCGACGACTGGTTAAATATAATGGGATTGTTGTTTACTTCAAGCTCCTAAGCTGTTAAAAATTTTACCTACACATGCAGTCATTGATTGTTTATTTGGATTCCTATATATATATATATATATATATATATATATATATTTATATAGCTAAAGCTGCAAACAGTTAATGTTCGTGACTGCATAGAAATTGTGCATCCGATATTTCCAATTGTGTCCAATGTATGTGAGACTATTTGAGGTGAGAGCCGCATATCTAATGAAGCTTGCCATATATGCATTGCGATTTGATCCTCGCTAGTCAGTTTGCAATCGTTCTCTGATGACGATTATGAAAGGTCAGAACGCGTCAGTACGTATGACTGACGGTAGTTTTTCTATGTTGTTCGACAACTTGTTAAGTACGATGTCATTGGTGTTTACTTCAAGTTCGCAAACTTAATTTAGAGAACTGTTACCACTACCCGCGCAATCATTGATTGTTTAATTAGATTAGGCTTGTTCGATGCAAATTTTTTTAGGCCAAAACATATTACCTAGAGTTATGCTTAAAATCAAATATATAATTAATTACCTTTGTTTCGACGATAGTAAATGCACCCATGCACTTCAAGTATAATCTCAACAGCGAACTGAAATAGAATAAAGAAAATTAGTATCCAGAGCGAGTAAGAGATGGAGCTAAGCTGCATTCCAGCACCTGGATTACGGAAGCCCAGCATCATTGTCGGAACAGCCAATACATAGGCAGCTGTGCCGATGATGAAGTGAATCCAATTGAACCAAGGCCGATTGTCGGAATCAGGAGCACACCGGCAGAGAGACAGGAATGGCTTCAATCAAGTATATAAAAACAAAATATTTTATTGACTAAAAGAAGAAACTTTTCTCCAAAACATTCTATATCTTAATCAACATTTCAAATTATTGATAGATATGAAGGAGTTTAAAGGTTCACTTATCCGCTCATATAAGTAATTATAAATATGCTTGTGTTGTAACAGAACACGTAAATCACATAAACTTGTTTAACCATATTGATGATAGTTATGGTAGATTTATCAGTTTCTGACTCATCATAATTTAAATAATTTTTATTCACGTGTAGCAGTCACATTAAATTTCTGATACACATATATATTTAGTCTATAAAATTTTAATTGATTATATCCACGTAATTTAGCTTTGGATGCCCTAATTATATTCATTTATATCTTATGTATGAATTTCATAATAACAATTGAGTTCATATGGGACTTGAAGGATGTGCCACGATCAACAGGAACGAAGGGTGCAATCCCAATATAGGAATTCACCGTCTAACTTCCCATATTTCAATATGTTTTAAATGATAAACTCTCTTGCGCAGTGCTGTCCTTCGTTTATTGGATTTGACCTCATTTTACTCCTGTGCGTATTGTGTCAACACTGAAGATGAGACTGGAAATGAGGTCTCGAAATATCGGGAGAAGAACAATGGAAAATCTTGTTCCAACGTCATTTTCAGTCAATCAGCTGATGGAAGGCTCAAGTGAGAACCCATCAATCGAAGCCAATAAGCAAAGCACCTGAAAATGATCAAAATTCAAGATTTTCCCATATTTCCTCACGAAATATATAGTCGCGGTTAAATATAGTGGGTGTATTGTAAAGTGCTGAACCCCATTGAGCTGCCAGAAAGCAAGGAACACAAGTGTACAAAATATAGCTTCTTCTATTTATGCTAACTTTGGAATTTCTTCCTAACTCTTCACGAGCATGCTAGTTAATTACATGGCTCTTGTTTTTCAAAACAAGGTGAGTTTTTCTTATTGGCTGAAAGTGGATTCGTCCCTCTCTTCAGAAGGCTTCAACATTATTCATACTAACCACTGGAAATGAAGTATGATCTAATCTTCGTTAGTATGAACGATGTAGACGCTTTCTGAAAAGAGGGACGAATCCGAACCCAGCCAATAAGAAAATCTCGACGTGTACTTGAAAATGCGGATCAATCGGATCTTTACGAAACGTGCGGTTAATAATATATAAATAATTGATTACGTCTCACATAAACAGGAATGGCACACACTTATCTAGTAAGACGTCAGTGGATGTAGTAAATTCATTATAATTTCATTTGGGTAAGTGTACACGTAGAGACGCATGCGCGCGCACACACACACACAAAGATGACACACTTATCCAGTGAAAAGTTAGTTATGCTTAAGAGATCAGTTAATAAGTATAGCTAATGCAGTGTACACTACATTTAGCAATTGAGTTAATCGTCGTTGAAAAAGGCGTCTGAAATAGGAAGTCGCAATGTATTAAGTAAAAATGAAGGCAGTGGATGCAAACAACGTGTTGTGCAAGACAAGGGCCAGGTAATTGTTGCTAAGTACACTATCTGATTAAAAATGAAAATACAATGGCATATTTACGGTTGTGAATAAGTGACATATAGTTATTCAGATATTAGATATGCTTAGCCTAGCAGTATAGTATCTCATGTAAGACAGCGAATTTAAACGGTCATAATGAAAATATACAAATAAATTGAAGCATGCATTTCGTGCTAAGTTTCGATTTTTCCGCATGAGCTAGCACCGCGCTCAAAATAACTATATGCTGGGTCAAGCAATGCCGAAAGAAACATTCTGCAACCTCTAGCGCTTGTCCAATTTTATAGTTGGTTGAAATTCTGTTGGTCTAATAGAGTATAAATCCGTTTCATAAGCCAGAAAAAAACAAAATTTTGAAGATGAAGTTCTGTTACTTTCAGTTATTTTGTCAAGAAGTATTTAATCTAGAAGCGAAAAGGTGCTAAAATTCAACAATAACAACACTCTTTATGGCGGTAAGTGGATGCCACAAAATACAACGAAGTAAATGTATTGAAGCTTAAAGATCTGATCGGAGGGAGAAAATGAAATCCGTGGATAGTGAAATTCAGGAACCCCGTGGTGCGTTGTCAAATGGATCCACGATATGTGATTAGAAGAACTATTAATGTTGTCGATTGCAGCTCAAAATAAATATAAGCTTAGCGGAAAGTTAATACACCATCAAGAGTTAACAAGACTACAGTTGGTTGAATTTCGTGCTACCATTCCTTATTCATAGAAGTCATAGTAAGTTAAATCGTATTCATAAACCGAGCATACCCAGAATGAAATCATGTTGCAGATAGGACAGCTCAAAAGTCTATACAAAACATAAATTGGTTACCTCAATGAGGCATACTTATGGAATACTGGCAAGCGATTAAAGACCAAGATAAAGGACAAAATGCAAGATCGAAGTTTCAATCAGGATAAGTTAAAAGCATCAATTCTTTGATCACTTTGTCCGTAAACAAATATAGTGTATGGATTAAGATTTGTGCTCTAAATGGGCGCTTAATATACTCCAATGGTTACAAAGCGTGTCTAATAATGAACAGATCTGGCAGGAACTTTAGCGCAAGTTAAATGGAATGAAAGGGATCGTAAAAAATGCTAATAACTTATTCAGAGAAACAAATAGGATAGATGTCATTATCGTTAGAACGACTACAATTCATTATTTGCTATATTGTTCGACTAATGGTTAAATACAATGGAATTGGAGTTTACTGCAAGATCGCAAACTTGATTTAAAAAAACTGTTACACCACCCGCGAAATCAATGATTGTTTAATTTAATTACAACAGATTTCTTTGAAAGAGAAAGTGCGCATTATGACGAGAAAGCAATTTGAATAAATTTGCATCAAACAGTTAGTATAAAATTGATCCAGATGAAAGAGAAAAGGTTATGGTAGTTTAACAAACTTATTGAGAAAAGTAAAGTATCTAGGGCTCAGTAATCAAACTTCTGTTCAATGCAGTATATCTTATGAGGCCATTTGATACTTAAAAGGCTATTGACGACGATTTGTCGAAAAAATCACAACATCATAGGAATAATTGGCGAAGTTTAATACAAATCCAATCATCAGAATTCGAAAAGTGATTAGAGACACACGAAAGTGAAACCATAATACTTTACCTTTATAACAGTGAGTCTGCAATGAGTGAGTTAAAAATAACTTCGAAACAGAAGGCTATACACCCAGTAACAACCAAGGTGAAATATTTGCAGAATACGGCGTGAAAAAATCTTGTATGTCGTTCATTTTCAGGTGCTCTGATTATTGGCCTCGATTGATGGGTTCTCACTTATCCCTGTGGCAATGGCCACCTTTAAGACAAATAATGAACAAAGGGTCTTATCTAGGGCAGACAGTATTTCAACAGAAATTCCTCGCAAAAGCGCCCGTATAAGAATGAAGCAGTCAGCCTAATGAGAAAAGCAGACTTCGAGCTGAAGAGAACATAAATTAATTAATGTGTAAATTTATTTTATTAAATCGATGCTCATTGTGCGAGCAAAATTCTATATATAATTGAGTAAAAATAAAGCATTTGTCGTACATTTAAAATGGCTTCTGATGGGTTGGAAACGTTGATTCAGGCATTGACTTCTCAAATGAATAATTTAACTGCAGAATTAGGCATAATTAAGGCTCGTCTAGACGATACGCTAATAATAAATACGGAAGACATCCAAGTACGTGGACCATCCCACATAGGTGGACAAAACAATGGCGACCGCGCCGAAGAGGAATCAGGAGGAAATATGCCGGCGTTTCAGCCGAATCGACGAGTTATTTCAGACCGTCATCAGAGTTTAAGCCGATGTTGGCACCACTAGATGTGGAAAGGCCACAGTTGTGGTTCGAAAAATTTGAAGCATCAGTTCGAGCCCAAGAATTTACATTGGAAGCACCTATTGTGCGTGTAGCTGTCCAGGAATTAGTGGACCGGACAGTCGCAGTCCAATTGGAATTATCCGGTGCCTACTACTAGAAAACAATTGCGCCGGTTTATTGGTATGGTGAATTTCTATAGACCATACCTCGCAGGGATGGCGGTTACGCAACAGCCCTTATCTCAGTTAACTAGTGCCAAGATACCATTTCGTTGGACGGAGGAGGCTCAACAAGCGTTTGTGCTATGTAAGCAGAAATTAATAGATGCAACTATTTTGACTTTCCCGGTAGGTAATATGTCAATTGTTACAGACGCGTCAGATATTGGTATAGGAGCGGTGTTACAAGCTGACGGACGTCCTGCTCAATATATAAGTCGCACACTCACTAAGGCGGAACAGAACTATACAGTCACAGAAAAAGAATTACTTGCCGTACAATGGGCGCTGCGGAAGTTTAGATATTTTGTCATCGGAGGACACGTGGACGTCTTTACTGACCACAAAGCGCTAGTGCATTGGAGATCACTATGTATTGAGAAGAAACGTGTACATCGAGCCATTGAAGAACTAGAAGAGTACGATATATCAATTCATCATAGAGCAGGAATCGAGAATGCGGCGGCCGATGCGCTCAGCAGAATTTCCGCTGTGCGGGTTTCGCCGCTTATAAAAGTCTCTGAAGAACAGGGTAGAGATGCTACATGTCAGGAAATAGTTAATCAATTAAAAAACGGCACAGGGGTGTCTGCACCATATAAAACGTTGAGTCTACAGAACGGCCTGTTGGTGCGGAAAGAAGGACAAACAGTGCAATGGTTTGTGCCAGAATCTATAAGAACAGAATTAATGGCCTTTTGGCATGAAACGTTAGGACATCCCGGTGCTGGGCGGCTCATTGAGACATTGCAGTCAGGATTGTATTGGCCTGGCATGTCAAAAGAAATTCGTAGCTATTGTCAACAGTGCACTACATGCCAACGTTGTAAACCACAAAAACGAGAAAAAGTCACTCCGATTGCTTTCAATGTCACTGCACGGAACGAGTTTCTGCATATCGACCTGGTAGGTCCACTGCCGGTAGCTTGCGGCGGCGTGTCCTATGTGCTTTCCATGGTCGATAAGTTTACCCGATGGGTCGAGTTTGTACCACTGAAGAAAGTCACAACAGAAAAGATTATAACGTGCTTAGAAGAGCGATGGCTCAGTCGATTCGGTGCACCACAATTTATTGTTACCGATCAAGGCGCACAGTTTGAGTCGAAAGAATTTAATCAGTGGTGCAAAGACCTTGACATAAAGCATTCCCGCACAGCCACTTATCACCCACAAACCAATGCGACAGCTGAGCGCGCACATAGGACGATGAAAGAGGTACTGAGATGTTGGTGCCACGAGAGCCCGGGAACGTGGAGAGACAAATCACATTTGGTCGAGCTGGCCATGCGCTTTACAGTCTCAACAGCTACAGGATTCGCTCCAACGACCATGGTCTATGGAGGACACATAAGACTGCCAGGTGAACCGGTAATCCAAGGATCCCATGAGCGCTGCACCATAGCGGATATACAGGAACAACTAAAACAGTTAACTGAATATGTAGGCGCCACACAGCGACAAGGCTATGCAAGGCAACTGACACGCACTCGCCTAAAGGTCGGCGACCATGTAATGGTAGCGAAGGTCGAGCCCATGGCACTGCAGGCTGTCAATGATGGGCCGTATCGCGTGGAGAGGGTGGACGCCGAGCACAATATTGTTTTTGTTAGCCTGCCCGATGGACCACGAGCTGTGGCACTGGATCGTTTAAATAGAGTGCGAAAGCCGATTCATTGAGGGGGGGGGGGGAAGATGTGGCAATGGCCACCTTTAAGACAAATAATGAACAAAGGGTCTTATCTAGGGCAGACAGTATTTAAACAGAAATTCCTCGCAGAAGCGTCCGTATAAGAATGAAGCAGTCAGCCCAATGAGAAAAGCAGACTTAGAGCTGAAGTGAACATAAATTAATTAATGTGTAAATTTGTTTTATTAAATCGATGCTCGTTGTGCGAGCACAATTCTATATATAATTGAGTAAAAATAAAGCATTTGTTGTACATTTAAAATGGCTTCTGATGGGTTGGAAACGTTGATTTAGGCATTAACTTCTCAAATGAATAATTTAACTGCAGAATTAGGCATAATTAAGGCTCGTCTAGACGATACGCTAATAATAAATACGGAAGACATCCAAGTACGTGGACCATCCCACATAGGTGGACAAAACAGTCCCTTCCTTTTTAAGCCTTCAATCAGCTGATTGTCTGAAGTTGACGTTGGAACAAGATTTTCCATTATCCTGATGTCAGAATGGTAAATTTAACGAACCACCATACGTTGTTTTTATTTAATGGAATTAATGTCCTAATTAGTGAGTAAGAGAACATTTGAAAGGAGTTTAAAATAGTCTGTTCAACTTGACGCTGAAAGCTCGCAACAAATTAGAAAACAGCAAATATGAAAACTTTGTAGAAAAATGTCGTCGATTAACTCCTTCTTTTCAATTATATAGAATCATATGTGAAAACGAAGTTACACAATTTAGAAATATCATAATCATAGCAATACATCAGAAAATTCTACGATCGAAACGAAGTTGTTCACAAATCTACAATAGCAAGTTTATACAATGTACCATTGGAGAGAATACATGATGCTCAAATTTTACATATTATAGTCTTTTAACAAGCATTAGCAATTGACAATTTCTATAAATGAAGATTTGGTGTATTTTATTCAAGACCGGCTAGGGAATTATTCTACGCGTTAATTTAATGTTTTCTGCTAGATAAAACATGGAATAATATTGTATGCTAGATCCAAAATTGCTCCTTTTTATTAGTTTTGTAAATGGAGAAATAATTGGTTTACTGCAGCATAACCTTATTATTAAAAAAACATGCTGATACATCGCAGTTAATACCCCAATCGCTTTTCAAATGTAGTATACAAAAGAGCCATATATTTCAGTCAAATTGAGATCCGGTGAACAACCAACCTTTTTAACTCTGCTGTAGAAGCATGATATTCTAAAGAGTTATACTTCAAAACACCAATTATTTCTCCATTTGTAGTACTGAGGACATCTTAGTCCGATAAGCCAACATCGAAAAACATAATTTTTTAAATAAAATATATAACTAATTATTATAATTAGATTCAAGATTGAGCATATTTTTACATTAATCTAGATAAACAATTTATTCATGAAGCATACATACATGCATGCCTAATGGGATCGAGCAACATAGTTTTCTTATAAAGCCCAAAGGTATCTATGAATAAGTTTAATCGTTTTTCAGCAGTTACAAATCTGTAATGTAATTCTGTAAGCAATGGTGACTATTAACTCATTATAGAACAAGGGCCATCTCAGAGATACTCATGGTGCAAAATGCAAATTGGAAAAAAAATCTACCAAAAGGACTTACATTCAACAGAGCAAGAATGAAAACAATGAGGCCGAGGATCGGATGAATGTAGTTAGGATAAGAAGTCATACTTGAGTAGCCTTGACAATACGCAAAAGCCAGAATAATGCCAATGCAAGTGAGCGCAGTGCAAATAGCCTGCAGAATGCGATGCGATTGCAACCAGACCTGTTCTTTCAGTAACCTGTTGTTTGGCCACACATCCTTATAGTAGCGCACCATTATGATGCCCACACTGGCGAAGAACACCCAGGCGAGTATCATCACGCAGCCGTGGGCTTTAGCAACTGGTGAGCCGGCATCTCCAGACAAACTGCCGCGAATAGGCCTGTACAAACGCAAAAAAGATTGACAAATGATAATGAAGAATTGCATAATTTTGCATGCACTCCAGTAGTTTCACGCATCTCAAAAGTATTACTTTACACGTGTCAATGAACCGCAATTTTGCTCAAATATTCCTTATTGCAATTGCACAAAGAAATAATTTTGTTTTTAAGAATTTAGTCATTTGTCTTTTTATGGGTATGGTACATGACAAACATTTAAAAAATCCTGTTTCTGTAATTTAAAGAGCTACAAAAACATTAACCTCAACATTATCTTTAAGGTGTGTAGGTAAGAAACGAACGAATTTCAAATTTTAAATGAAAATGGAATGAAAATAAATTACAACAATTAAGATCCTCGCTAGTCAATTTGATAATGATCATGGAAGGTCGAAACGCGTCAGATCGTGTGACTGACAGCCATTTTGCTGTGTTGATCGACGATTTCTTAAACAAAATTGGATTGGTTTTAACATCAAGCTCGCAAACTTGATTTAAATAATTGTTGCTACCACCCGTGTAATCATTAATTGTTAAATTTTATTACCTATATGTATGTGGCAAAAGCTGTAAAAAGTTAATGTTCGTGACTGCATAGAAATTGTGCAGCCGACATTTCCAGTCAAGTTCAATGTATGCGAGACTGCTAGAGGTGAGATCCGAATGTTTAATTTTGCTTATAGTATATACGCATTGCGGTTTGATCCTCGCTATTCAGTTTGGCGTCGTACTCTGAAGATGATCCTGGAACATTTATATCTTTAAACTAAAACTAGTTGCGCGGGTGATGGTACCAATTATTTAAGTTAAGGTTGCGATGTTGATATAATCACTTTCCCCATGTTGTACATACATTTGCCATTATAATCTAAGTATCGAATAATGTATAAAAGGCAATTTATCGAGTAAACCGGCGTCGTCCTTATTGGGTACTCTTCACGAACTGTCTAGAATTTGCCGTGGATATATATAATCTGAACAGAAGGATTAAATACAGTTGTTTATACAACGGCATTTGAGCAAGATTTTAAGAATCGCAATTCTATATTGTAATGAAGTGTACTTTCGCTTAAACTACGATATGCACCCGTAATTTCTTTTCATTCGATTGTCTTGCGCGCGACACAAAAACAAAATCAGCTAGTAATGCAGCGTTATTATCTAAGACGGATGGACAAAGACTGATCACTTCGATGTTTCTAGCTAATAATAAGAATGTTGACATATAAATAAAATATTAGAATAGTGGATATTTTGCGCAAAAAAATACGTATTTATTCTTTCGGAATGCAGGATTCGATAAGATTGAAAGCACAGTTACATGGAGAAAATAAAAAGACCTTTTCAGATACAAGAAAAAATTGCTTATATCTAAAGTGTCTACAAATTAACATTTTAAAACACTGACGAGATAAAAAGCAAACGGAAAAATAGAACTGAGATTAAATAGGAAAAAAGAGAGCGCAAACTTACGAACAATTAGTGATAAATTTACGAACATAATTTTTCTGCTTGAAGTTATTAGACTTTTCGTTGATACTTGAAAAGAAAATAAGACAATAACTTTCTATTTATCGTTGCATTTCGGGATGGTCCCATACACATATATATATATATATATATATATATATATATATATATATATATATATATATATATATATATAAACCATCGTAACCATTAATTGAAGACATAAACATGTGTAACTTGGGGCTGGGATTATGTATGAAGTTATTTAAATAATATCTTTGCTTGGTCTATATGTAAGAATATACTTTATCCTAATATGATGCATGATCGGTAATTATAAATAGCGCAACACGTCATTGTGTAGCAGACCATCTAAGTGAAGACTCTGACGTCAAACGATCCCCACCATCAATGGTCGACCTAGTGTTCTTTTACAGCCCAAATATAGCCATGAACAATACGAACTACAATGAATCCATACTGTATCGGTCGTCGCGCATGATAAAACGGGTCGTCTTATACACTGAGTCGTGTAGGGTGAATAAGTGAAACCAGGCTACCTAGGACACTTTTATCTTCGATTCTGCCTCTTTTTAAAAAAACGCCCATTTTGGATGCTATGAAAATGGTGGATGTTGAGCATATAAATGAGCCTATTATCGCAAATACATCAAGTAAACTGCACTTCATTAAACATAGTATAAATGTTAATGCCAGAGAATTTCATGTTTAAACATTGGGCAAGAAGAAACTCGCACGTACGTTGGATAAATTATAAAAAAGATATCGGTTGCATATCCGAAACCAAAATGTAGGATCCTATGAGCATAGCATATAGGAGTATAATTCTTATCTACGCGTTATTAGCTTCGAAACACTAGTTTTCTCAAACCGGCAAATGGGGCGTCGGTATAATCTCTAGCTTACGAGCTGAAGCTTGTTTAAGTGAATGGATGCCTGTAAACAGCCGACTTCGTGTGGCACACTTAAATAAATCTATTAACTTCAATGCCAAATACGTAATCAACGTTACCTTTTCATTTTATCTGCGTATGCTCCTACCGATTACAGCAGAGACGACAGCACGGACGCCTTTTACTCCGACCTAAGCTCTTCATTAAGTATATCAATAAGTTAAGAAGGATTCTTGGTTATGGTTGACTGGAATGCTCAATTTTGATGCTTAAGCAATGTAGAATTTCAATTAGATTGACGATAAACTTTAAGCGCAAAGATAATGGTGAACGGCTTTTGGATAGCTGCGCGGAACATAGACTATATTTAAGTAGTACAATCTTCAGATGTAGTGTATGGCGCTGAGCTACATGACGTCCTACAGTCCCCGAACCACGGTGGACTCAAATAGATTATCTAACAATTAATTATAGATGGCGTGGTTGCCTCCGGGATAGTTGTTCGTTTTCGAACACATGTCGACTCGGAACATACATTTATCTTTTGTAGATTTGCACTCATGTTTTCGACAAAATAAATAAGAATAAACCTGAAATAGGTGTAAGCAAACTCGAACTAACATTTTCCGAAAAAATATGAAGATATTCTAAAGTCAAATTTAACTGGTCTTGATTGCAAAAATTAGATTTCAATTTTGATTCAAGTTAAGTTCCGCGTTGCAAAATGGATGCACTACTTTATGCGGCATTGTAGGCTTCCGTAGAAAAAATCATTGGATCTTTGTAAAATTAATTGTGATTCTCGAAACTACGCGTCAAATTCTGGCCAGCACGGCTTATAATAATACTCGTAGTTTTAAGAGGCTAACTAGATATAAAAGTCGATCTCAAATCGTTGTGGACCAGTATTGTCCATCTAAAGACGTCGCAAAGCTGCAGGCCCTGATGATTTGCTTCCGAGCTTATTTAAGAACGGTGGCGATACAATTTCTAGTGTTTTCGCACTAGGTGGAGTAAGAAGACAGTATCGTTTGCTTTGATTGAGTCGACCATCAGTCCTATCGTCAAAAAAGGCAATCGTAATTCGTGTGATAACCATCATCATATAAGCTAGACTCCAGTTGTATTTAGGTCTTTTGCAGCGATAAGCGCTTTGCGTTAATCATATACCAGTGAAGAACAAACCGGATTCCGGTAAGGACGAGGTTTTACCGTGAGTTAATTTTTTGAACAACGATATGTATATTGTTGTCCCATAATAGTCGTCTTCTTCGACTTTAAGGGTGTATCTGATTCAGAGGATTCCAACGTTTTTTTCTATATTATGTCGAAAAGTAGTGCGCCCAGAACATTTGTAAATATTATACACACGCTCTACAACCATTTCTGGTAGCGTTAGGGTCGAAAAAGATTCAACACAACTTAATTATCAGCAGTGATGTTCGCCAAGGCTGTTCACTTTCTCTATTTTTGTTTAATTTAATAAAAGAAGCTATTGTGAACAACACTCCTTCATACGCTCAGGATGCATGTGTTGATGTTCTCCAGGGCGATAGATTAGACGATTTGAACTACACAGACAATATTGTATTATTATTTGACAATCAGAATTTATTCAGGCCACCTTGAATAGATCAGCAATCGTTGTCCAGTCTTTCGGTATAAAATTCGCACCATCTAAATATAAGATACTCTTATAGGATCGCTCACCACTCACTCCAACTCTGCGACTGCCGAGTGAAAATCTAGACATAATTGGGAGGTTTGCATACCTTGGCAAACCTATCGATAACTCGAGCAATATGTCTGAAAATGTGAGTAGGAGAATCAGGAAAGATAAAGTGGCTTCTCTGACCTTCGCCATTTATGGCGAAATGCGAGTATTTCAATTTGTATTAAAGATCGTGTATACATTGCGTATGTACGCGCATTTTTATTATACTATAGTGAGATTTGACTCCTGAGGCATTCGACCATCGTTGTTTGAAAAGCATAGCATATTTAGATTTCCAGCAACGAATAACCAACGCTGACATCCGTAGACTGCTATGGGGATCGGCCAACATGTGCTGCTTATCCGCAAAACTAATAAAGCTACATTAACAGCGTTGGCTTGTTCATATTTTGCATATGCCCTCAATTCGATTGCACAATAGAACACTATTCTTCCACAAAGCGTCAGATTAGCGTAAGATACAAGATGGGCAGATTTTGACATGTCAGAAATCAGCTACATCTAAATTGAGTATAATGAGACGTACTTTTCTGCCAGGATGGGATCCACGTGTGCATCTCTTTTATTTGATGGAAACCTGCGAGATATGGCGTCGCGTCAGGCTCAGTGGTGATCTTGTTGCAGATTTCTAGTAGAATTATCTTCGTAACTTCTGTTGTGTCCACCTATGTTTGATGTTCCACGAACTTGGATGTCGTTTGTATTTATTATTAACGTGTCGTCTAGACGAGCCTTAATTATGCCTAACTCGTCCGTTAAATTCTTCATTTGAGACGCCAGTGCCTGAATCAACGTTTCGACCCCATCAGAAGACATATTTAATTGTGCCATAAATGCTTTATTTTTACTCAATTATATATAGAATTTTGCACGCACAACAATAATCTATTTAATAAAACAAATTTACACATTAATTAATATATGTGCACATCAGCTCAACGTCTGCTTCTCTCATTGTGCTGCCTGCTTACTTCTTATCCGGGCGCTTCTGCGAGGAATTTCTGTTGAAATAATGTCTGCCCCAGATAAGACCTTTTGTTCATTATTTGTCTTAAAGGTGGCTATTGCCACATCTTCCCCCCCCCCTCCGGAATCGGCTTTCGCACTCTGCTTAAACGATCCAGTGCAATAGCTCGTGGTCCATCGGGCAGGCTAACAAAAACAGTATTGTGCTCGGCGTCCACTCTCTCCACGCGATACGGCCCATCATTGACAGCCTGCAGTGCCATGGGCTCGACCCTCGCTACCATGACATAATCGCCGACCTTTAAGCGAGTGCGTGTCGGTTGCCTTGCATAGCTTTGTCGCTGTGTTGCGCCTACATATTCAGTTAACTGTTTTAGTCGTTCCTGAATATCCGCTATGGTGCAGCGCTCATGGGACCCTTGGATTACAGGTTCACCTGGCAGTCTTATGTGTCCTCCATAGACCATGGTCGTTGGAGCGAAACCTGTCGCTGTTGAGACTGTAAAGCGCATGGCCCGCTCAACCAAATGTAATTTGTCTCTCCACGTTCCCGGGCTTTCGTGGCACCAACATCGCAGTACCTCTTTCATCGTCCTATGTGCGCGCTCAGCTGTTGCATTGGTTTGCGGGTGATAAGTGGTTGTGCGGGAATGCTTTATGTCAAGGTCTTTGCACCACTGATTAAATTCTTTCGACTCAAACTGTGCGCTTTGATCGGTAACAATAACTTGTGGTGCACCGAATCGACTGAGCCATCGCTCTTCTAAGCACGTTATAATCTTTTCTGTTGTGATCTTCTTCAGTGGTACAAACTCGACCCATCGGGTAAACTTATCGACCATGGAAAACACATAGGACACGCCGCCGCGAGCTACCGGCAGTGGACCTACCAGGTCGATATGCAGAAACTCGTTCCGTGCAGTGGCATTGAAAGCAATCGGAGTGACTTTTTTTCGTTTTTGTGGTTTACAAAGTTGGCATGTAGTGCACTATTGACAATAGCTACAAATTTATTTGGACATGCCAGGCCAATACAATCGTGACTGCAATGTCTCAATGAGCCGCCCAGCGCCGGGATGTCCCAACATTTCATGCCAAAAGGCCATTAATTCTGTTCTTATAGATTATGGCACAATTCATTGCACTGTTTGTCCTTCTTTCCGCACCAACAGGCCGTTCTGTAGACTCAACGTTTTATAGGGTGCCAACACCACGGTGCCGTTTTTTAACTGATTGACTCTTTCCTGATATGCGACATCACTTCCCTGTTCTTCAGAGACCTTTATAAGCGGCGAAACCCGAACAGCGGAAATTCTGCTGAGCGCATCGGCCGCCGCATTCTCGATTCCTGCTCTATGATGAATTGATATATCGTACTCTTCTAGTTCTTCAATCGCTCGATGTACACGTTTCTTCTCAATACCTAGTGATCTCCAATGCACTAGCGCTTTGTAGTCGGTAAAGACGTTGTACGGCAAGTAATTCTTTTTCTGTGACTGTATAGTTCTGTTCCGCCTTATATATTGAGCAGGACGTCCGTCAGCTTGTAACACCGCTCCTATACTAATTTCTGACGCGTCTGTAACAATTGACATATTACCTACCGGGAAAGTCAAAATAGTTGCATATATTAATTTCTGCTTACATAGCACAAACGCTTGTTGAGCCTCCTCCGTCCAACGAAATGGTATCTTGGCACTAGTTAACTGAGATAATGGTTGTTGCATAACCGCCATCCCTGCGAGTTATGGTCTATAGAAATTCACCATACCAATAAATCGGCGCAAATGTTTTCTAGTTGTAGGCGCCGGATAATCCCTGATAGGTTGTACATTCGAATCTAACGGCATGCATTCGTCCGCTGAGACTAAGTGCCCCAAGAACCGCACTTCTTGACCTATCTGAATCTTTTCTGGATTAAAATGTAATCGCCATTCTACAGCTTTGGCCAACATCTTCTGCAGCCTCACATGTAATTCGTGTCCAGTAGTGGCCCATATAATAACATCGTCTACGTAAGCTGTTGTACAAGTTAAGTCAGACACGAACGAGTCCATCATTCTTTGGAACACTTTCGGTGCGTTTTTAAGGCCAAATGGTACCCGGGTGAATTGGAAATGACCTTGGGGTACTTGTACCGCAAGCCTATTTGCCAAAATCCCTGTTTAAGATCAAGCACGGCAAACCATTTGCCTCCCGCCAGCTGCAAGAACAGATCACGCAGAGCCGGCATGGGATACGGGTCCGGTTTAGTTACTGAGTTCAATTGCCTAAAATCAGCCGCTGGTCGGAGCGAACCATCCTTTTTCGTAACATAAACCATTGGAGCACGAAAAACAGATGTTGACGGTTCAAGAACCCCGGCTTCTATCATTTCTTGGGTTGCTCGAGTCGCTGCTTCTAATTTCTTGGGAGGGGCACCATATACTTTTGGTGGTTCGTAACCATCATTTAGTTCTAACCATAACTTAAACTGGTCGACCGTCGGCCCTGGACGCTCGCTACAATCAGGCAGTTGGAATATACTGTTATATTGGTTTTAAAGATTCTTCCACCACTCAGGCAGACAACTGGTCTCCTCTTGAATCTTATGGTTACCTATAGACTTTATTGATCTTATTCCTTCCGGCCGCGATAGGTATACACGTTTATTTTGACAGTCTATCGTCTTAACCCATTTTCTAATGAAATCAAGTCCCAATAAGGGCGTCTGCGTATTCGAAACAACAAAAGACATATGATAGACCTTTTCATTTATTAACAACTTTGTGTCCCACTCGCCCACAGCCACCATCGATGCGCCCGATGCCTGACATAAACTTGCTCTCGTAGGTTTTACATTGTTCAATGGCCAAGTCAATGGTAATACCGACACATCAGCTCCAGTATCCAATTGCATTATTAATGGCTGTCCGTTGAAGAGTTCTAAAAATTTAACTTTAATGAAAATTCTTACATTTGGCAGTGTTTCCCACACTTCCTTTTCTTCACAAGCCATCTGGTTCGTACCACTTTTTGGTTTGTTCTGCTGGTCTTCCTTCGATCTACCCGTCGGAGCCACCAAAGGATTAATTTTTGTGCCTTGTTCTCTGCCTCCATTATTTGTGAGATTGTTCACCCTGATACCCCACTGCACTGGTCGTTCTCGAGGGGCAGTACATGGGTTTTATTGCCGCTTATACGCCGTATTCGTCGGAGCCGGAGTCCTTATATACTGACTTTGCTTCCAAGCCACTGGCTGTTGCCTTCTGTCGCGGAACTGCTTATTATGACGCGAAGCATTCCAATACGGTATGTCGCTCCTCTCAGATGTTGTAACTGTAGCCATGCGTGGAGATGCCGCTGCCATCTTATTTGTCATTATGGCCGAGCTTTGAAGAGCCTGAAGTCTCTCTTCAAGGCCTCCTGGGCTGCTGGATATTTCTCCGTATCTAGTAGGATCCAGCAGCATGAACATGATGGCCTCATGTGGTTGCAAGCCTGGTAAAGACTCGGTAAGCTTCGAGAACCACTGCTTGATACGTGCCATGGTGTCCATGGGCATCTCACCCATTAATGGCTTCAGGCTGTATAATTCTAAGAACACTTCCTGAGGCCTAGCCCGGAAATGATCCAACACGCGTCTTTTGTATTCTTCATACGTGAGGTCAACCGGCAATTCCAATTGGACTGCTACTGTCCGGTCCACTAATTCCTGTACAGCTACACGCACAATAGGTGCTTCCAATGTAAATTCTTGGGCTCGAACTGATGCTTCAAATTTTTCGAACCACAACTGTGGCCTTTCCACATCTAGTGGTGCCAACATCGGCTTAAACTCTGATGACGGTCTGAAATAACTCGTTGATTCGGCTGAAAACGCCGGCATATTTCCTCCTGATTCCTCTTCGGCGCGGTCGCCATTGTTGTGCCCACCTATGTTGGATGGTCCACGTACTTGGATGTCTTCTGTATTTATTATTAGCGTATCGTCTAGACGAGCCTTAATTGTGCCTAATTCTGCAGTTAAATTATTCATTTGAGAAGTCAATGCCTGAATCAACGTTTCCAACCCATCAGAAGCCATTTTAAATGTACGACAAATGCTTTATTTTTACTCAATTATATATAGAATTTTTCTCGCACAACGAGCATCGATTTAATAAAACAAATTTACACATTAATTAATTTATGTTCACTTCAGCTCTAAGTCTGCTTTTCTCATTGGGCTGACTGCTTCATTCTTATACGGGCGCTTCTGCGAGGAATTTCTGTTGAAATAATGTCTGCCCTAGATAAGACCTTTTGTTCATTATTTGTCTTAAAGGTGGCCACGTCACGGTGTCCAGCTGAATTGACAACCGATCGTGGCGCACAGTTCCTCGGCGAAGAGTTCGCAGCCCTACTGAAATACTACGGTTGTGGCAATAGCCACCTTTAAGACAAATAATGAGCAAAAGGTCTTATCTAGGGCAGACATTATTTCAACAGAAATTCCTCGCAGAAGCGCCCGGATAAGAAGTAAGCAGGCAGCACAATGAGAAAAGCAGACGTTGAGCTGATGTGAACATATATTAATTAATGTGTAAATTTGTTTTATTAAATAGATTCTTGTTGTGCGTGCAAAATTCTATATATAATTGAGTAAAAATAAAGCATTTATGGCACAATTAAAAATGTCTTCTGATGGGGTCGAAACGTTGATTCAGGCACTGGCGTCTCAAATGAAGAATTTAACGGACGAGTTAGGCATAATTAAGGCTCGTCTAGACGATACGCTAATAATAAACACTGACGACATACAAATTCGTGGAACATCAAACATAGGTGGACACAACAACGGTGTCAAACACTCCGTGATCGCGGCTCGCAATCCGAGAGCAAATGGTTTCGTCAAAAGGCCACACCGGGAACTGAAAGCGGCTCTCAAGGCTAGCCCAGAAGAAAATTGGCTTCCGGCTTTACCGAAAGTACTCCTATCAATGCGTACAAGACCTCGTGAGCCGATCAAATGTAGTTTAGCTGGAATGGTATTTGGCGTATGTCTACGGCTGCCTGGCGAGCTAGTCCGATCACGCTCTGAAACTGCAATAACGATGAACGATCCGGCATTTCTGTTTCCACTTCGCAGTTTTCTACAATATAACGCTCAGAATCGGCCGATCTGTCCTACACGTCAGCAACATGGTCGATTTATAAACGCAAAGATTTTGATAGCTGCAAATGGTTCTTCGTCAACAACGATATGGATAACAGGATTCTAGCCAAACCGAAGCGCGGTCCTTATCGTGCGTTAGATCGACGTCAGAATTACATCATTTTGGAGATTAATGGCAAAGTTGAAGCTGTCTCCAAACACAGACTATCCCCGGCCGACGTTGATCCAAATGACCCGCTGTTCCGCGATGTTGACCTCTCCGGCGGTGAAGAAACGGTAACTCCACCTCCAGACAGTCTTGCTGACTACGGACTGACGCCCGACATCTTATCAATAACTGAGCCAACTGACGCCGTCACGCCGCCGCGAGATATAGAGGAACAAGAATCAGTTTTGACAGAGCCAAAATCAGTCGTTACACAGTATAACAGAGCAATAACACCTCCTGTAAGGTTAGCCTCCTTCATTGTGTACTAATTTTCATTGTCGGGGGTGTATGTAACACGCGGCTCCGCGTTAGAATCCAACGATGTTCAATTTTGACAAATACGGTACTCTGTAAGGTCAAATAATCTAACTCTGTTCTTACACAACATTTCTCTTAACTGTGATTTTAGAAACAATCTCTGTTAGTTTAAAGCAGTTTTAATTGAAATTTCTTGAACTGCAATTTTATTTGTAATTAATTTTGAATCTCACGGCGCGCGGTTTGAAATGGCGCCAATTTTGTCGCATACCGATATTGAGAAAATCGTTACAGACTTTCAAAACTCTGTGAAGGTGCTGAAGGATAAGAACAATCGTATTAAGAATAGAAAGCCAAAATTGGAAACAGACGTTGAAGTGTATATGGCGAAATTGGAATTAGCGGGAAAAAATGAAACTTTAAGCGCGCAAATTGTAGAATTGACTGAAGCGTTACATACGAAGTTAGATAAATTACAGGTAGATTTTCAGCCATGGGTTGAGTTGGCTGACGTAACAGTGGAAGACGACACGCCAATCAAGAATTAAACATCAGGGGAAGAAATAATAAACATATTAGCGACTGAAGTATCAGCACGGATTAACAAACAAGAACAGATAATTTTATTTAATCCTGATGAAAATGCTGACGTAAAAGATGTCGAGAAATTAAACGTCCTGATCAAGGATGAGACGCATGCTGACATCGCTAAATTTTTTAGGGTGGGAAAACGATCCGATCGACCAAGACCGGTGGTTATAAAGTTATCAAAGAGGCCAACTAATATGCAGATCGAGGCCATCAATAAAAGAAAAGGTGAGAATCCGAATTTTCATAGCATATTTGTTGGACGTGACAAAACATTTCTCCAACGAAAGTTGGAAAAAGCAAAAAAGCTAAAGAACAACCAGGAGCAGAAGCCATCTACTTCTGACCACGATATTATAAGGAATTTATCGAGAGAAAATACAATAACAAAAAACGATGTATCATTACTAAATGTTGTGGACAGCGAGGGGAGAAGAAGTATGGCCTCAAAACTCGGGAAACGAACAATAAAGAAGCCAAAAATGCTGAACCAGTAAAAGTTGATAATTGTTTAGATAAATTGTATTCTAAATTTACTTTATTTTATGCCAACTTTCGAAGTGTAAAGAACGAAAACTTTTTGCTGTGTAATTTTATAATAAGTAACGATTTTGATTTTATAATATTATCTGAAAACCATAAATTTGACATTCCTCACTATTCTTTATTCAGAAAGACAGATCGCTGGATAAAAGTGGTGGAAGTATTCATTTATAATAAATCTCGTATTAAAAGTGAAAATTTTACATACTAGTGAAGATAATGCTATCATTGATTTTTTTATCTATACAAATTGATAATCTGATCTTAACCGCGGTTTACAGACCGCCGTATGCTACTTTATATTGTAACACGCGGCTCCGCGTTACAACCCAACGATGTTCGATTTTGACAAATACAGTGCTCTTTAAGGTCAAATAATCTAACTCCGTTCTTATACAATATTTCTCTTAACTGTAATTTTAGAAACAATCTCTGTTTTTTTCAAGCAGTTTTAATTGAGATTTCTTGAACTGCAATTTTATTTGTAATTAATGGGGTTTTTATGATATATACAGAACCGCACGCGATCCGCGTGGATCACGCAGTGGACTATTGTGTCACAGCGGATTTATTTCGCTTAGTTGGATTATTCGTTGTTTACGCAAAGGATTAACTGTTCACATTTCATTATGCCTATCTGAACTTCAGAGAATAATGGATAAATATAATGACATGAGTTAAAACCATAGCAAGCAGTGAACTAAATATTTGTGAGTTTTTGTCATTGAAGTCTTTACACGGATTACACATTCACTTTTAGTGATAACTTTTAACGTTGACTATGTTCATATCATCATGTATTTTCAATCGATTACCTATATTAAGTTCAAGTCAGACATTTTTGTAAAAATAACTGCTTGTGTGCAAAACATTTCTTTTATGAACATAAATCATTTTAACTTTTGCCGTCTAGAAGACGGACAATTTAGTTTAACTGTGAATGGTGTTTAAGACATACTTTTGTGTTAAAATCTGTTTTTATTGCCGACCAACACATGGTCAATTTGGACTAACTGTGAATTATATTTCTATTTGCAACATTGTGTACAATATACGTATGACAACATATCTTTGCCTTCTCACATCAACCATCCAAAAAAGATCAGAGACTGATTATGTACACGGGTAGTAATAATAGCCACCATGGATATGTAGGACAGGTACAGAATCACGAACTAGATAGCTACCCCGCAAAAATACTCCTACAATCTTATCGAATGACATAAAACTTTAAATGTATATAATATGGGTTAGACCGATACTAGAATATGCTGTCGCTACTTGTAATCCATTAAAAAAGGGTTTATCCAATAAGATAGAAGCTGTACAAAGAAAAGTTGTGAAACAAATTAGTCCTATCTCCTGCACTATATACGCCACTAGATTACAGTTTGTATCACTGCAAACTTTATGGTTTAGGAGGATGTGCTATTGCATAAAAGTTTTCCATTTGAACCAGTGGACTGGTGCCTATATGAATCCGATAATAAAGAGTCATAAAGTTGGAACTAGATTTGGACATTTGGCAATATCTCCTCCTTTGGTGGGGAATGTTGCAAGCAAGTTATTCACTTTTTAGAAAATCTACCAAATTTATAACCAATTGCCAAAGGGGCTTAGAGAAACGCCTCCATCTAAGATGTCTAAATTTTTATCTACTGCACTAGAAAAAGTCTACAATCCTGCTGATATTTTTTATTTTGATTATGATAATACTTTCTCATGGTTGAATAAAAGACAAGGATAATTGTTATCGGAAACAGAATTTCTTGAGATTTTTATTTCCAAGTTTTGTATTATTAAAATTGAAATGTTATGCATTATATCATCATGTTAGTCAACAATACATACAATCAATTGCTAGTCATGGTTCTCATTTTTTTGCATAATGTTACAATCGAATTATACCTTAATTTTTCCTATTTTGATGATGAATCTATTATTCCTTACAGCCGAACTTTCTGATATTGATATATTGTACAGTACAACTAGCGAGATTTACTTACCTACATGAGACTAATTGCACAGTTTTATGTGATGTGATAACTTTTTTTTATATTGTACATTTTCCAATTTTATTATTTGATGGAACATGTGTGGTTTGAATCCAAATAAAGATATTCTATTCTATTCTATTTAATAGGGTTGTTTATTAAATATATACACATCCGCGCACAGAACGCAGGGAACATGCGGTTGATTATTGTGTCATAGTGGATTTATTCCTCTTCGTTGGATTATTCGTAGTTTATACAAGTGATTTACTGTTTGCATCTAATTATACGTAGTCTAATTTAGAATACAATGTATTATTATAATTTTATAGGTTAAAACCATAGCCAGGCAATTGATTAATTATTTAATAGAGTTTTCATTGAAGTTTGATTTTAGTATTTATCATCAGTATTAGCTTTTACAGTGACTTTATTTATATCATCATATATTTTCAATCGGTTACATGTATTAAGCACAATTCAGACATTTGTGAAAGAATAATTGCTTGTGTATAAGACTTTCAACTTTGTTAACAGTGTTTCGTTTTGCTACCGTCTAGAGCACTGACAATTTTGTTTAACTGTGACTTGTGCATAAGACATTCAACTTTGTTAACAGTGTTTCATTTTGCTGCCGTCTAGAGCACGGACAATTTTGTTTAACTGTGACTTTTGTATAAGACAGTTAATTGTGCTAACAGTATTTCGTTTTGTTGCCGTCTAGAGCACGGTCAATTTGGACTAACTATAAATTTTCCATGCAACATTTTGTAGAATACATATGTGATCATTCGAATTAGACTTCTAAATCACCCATCGGGTAAAGACCGGGGATTGATCATAAGCACGGATCTCCACAGCCGCTACGGATTATATATAGGGAGATAAGAACCCCGCAAAAGACCCATTGAACATTAATTTTAGCAATGCGTTACTGTCGATAACAATTCCGGACGCCTGTTTACCCATAAGATCATTTAGATCCATAATATTTTTTTAAATTCTGAAGATTACATATAAAATTACCAAATAATTCCTCCAATTCATAGAGAAATTCATACTCAGTTTTATCCACCACTAATATGATATTTAAATTCTCCTTATATTTACTGTAATATTTTTGAAGTTTGTATCCTAGTGTAGGATTGCCCTTTAGTTTATCCAAAATGATTCTTTTTGATCTTTGACGGATTATCAGCAATGCTAAATGAAATTCTGCCCCGGGTGAGGTACGAACTCACGGCCTAAAGATTATGAGACTGGATTTTTATCGAGAAGTCATAACCGTTTCACAACTCTCCGATCCTGTCACGATCGCCACTGTAAAGCTCCAATTAAAAGCGCAACAACCGGACTGATCGTGCTCGTGGATTTCTATAATTCTTGAATTTTGAACTGAGATCGGGTTTCATTTTGTTTTTATTTTTAGATTTTCTAGATTTCTCGTCTGATCTCACCTCTGGGTAACACTTGAGATTTACTTACATATTTTACTTGAAATTTATTTACATATTTTAAGGACTTACTTTTATCTCAACAGATTTATATATATATATATATATATATATATATATATATATATATATATATATATATATATATATATATATATATTCATTGACTCTCTGTTTCTCATCAAACTCCTCCATAATAGATATAGACTTTGTCCTTAGCCTCCTACCCCTTTAACCCAGAATCTGCACCAATCGCTGACCTCCAGCAACAAATGGCAGATGTCAAAGGATTGCTTGGAGCTTTATCTGGTAACCTCGCTATCTCCACGTTGCAGCCACATTTGTTGCGACAAACTGATAATTTTTTGAACGGTGTTACACAGGAGTTTGCATTGCGAAATCACAGTAAATACAACCTTTTCCTCAGGTCTCCGCATTCCCCACTCTCTAAGAATGACCTGACCTAGAATCTAATCAGTCATTTGAGAGACAACTTCCACCATCTCAAAGAGGTCCCCTCCAGCAAAGATCGTGATTTTGTGGTCTTTTTCCACGAAAGACTGTCCAACGACGAACTCAGTCAACTGAAATCTCGATCACCCTTAATATCGACAGGCAAAGTCAGTTTAAAGCCTCATTACACTTTACTAAAAAGGACTGCAGAACAAGTTCGGACCTCTCCGCCAGACACCGAACCCTCTCCTGAAACCAGACATGTCTATCCTGGCTGGAGCACCCAATGAAACGCCGATCATTTTACGGAGGCATCCTCGGTGACGCTCTTTCCTCTGGACCCATTATTCTAACCACCTCTCGATATAAAGGGCTCCTTTCAACGCTAGCTCATACAGCAAGACCATTCCCACTCAACAAACCCAAGTTTTACCGCGTTGTCGTGGCCGACCACGCCGCATAAAGACCCCCAATAACGGCCCTCCTCCTCCAATCTCCAGGGAAAGTCCCAAATTCTTAAGTCAAGTCATTATCACGATCGATGCAGAGGTCCTGAAACCGACAAAACGTAAGACCATCACGAACCCGCAGGCCATTGGTCATCCTCCACAACTTTCTTCTCCAACCACACAGGCTCTACCCAGGACAGTTGTGATTCTGCTCTTGTTCAGATCTTGTCCCATCCGACCTCCGCATCGCTGCTCCCGAGCCCAGAGAACTCGCTTCCATCCTACATTGAAATCCTCAAAATACCTCACCCGCCTGATGAAAGTGGGACTAAGGAAATCCAGATCGATGATGAGCACTACATTGTCGTCAATAAGTGGTCAGTTACCCTTATTAGCCCGAAGTCACGCTCCAGCTGCCAGCGGAAAAGCACCCTCCCGCTTCTTCTCCCCGATCTAACGTATCCTTTTTAGCAATTCGTATCAATTGTAGATCGCTTATGTGCTACCTTGTTATAACGTGGTTGTCCTCTTCCGTACATTGCGATGATCTTTTCCTCATCAATGACTGCGCTTTCCTTTGAAGTGACAGAACGGTTGGTCGAGAGGGTTGTCTGGCTGTCTATTTGCCTTTCTCCCTCATGCCCAACCGTTTTTCTACATCGAACTCACTAGGCTTATAATTTTTCGTTTTAATTGCTGATTCTAGACCAATGCTTATCCGATTGTGTTATCTACAGACCCCCAAATCTCTCAATAATCCACGACACTCGTGGGGCTTAACTAATGTTCACTTTCTTCTTTTAACACTCCGATTAATACATCGGTGGGGGCGACCTAAACCTTTCTCTGGCTAACTGGCATAATAAAACTACGGGTAATCATCCGTTGATTCATCTGTTTGCGGACAACCTATGAAGTCAATTTACGCACTTTCCTACCCAAGGGAACAATCAATTTGATTGCGACCTCTCCAACAAAGACGTGACCAATGTTCAGTCTCTGAAGATCTTCCTTAATCTAGATAACTGCCCGCTTTCCTTTTTTATTCCTCTTTTATCCTCTATCCCTAGAGAGAGCATTCAGACATTCAGGCGATTCACCGTTTGGGATGAGTGACGCCGTTAATTGGAGCGATTTTATTCTCCCAGACAACCTATCCTCATGTTTTTATGATGTTCATAACTTCTTATCCTCCCACTTGACTTCTGCCACCTCTATTCAACACATTCACTCAATTAACAAGCTGAACGCCTTGTTTAAAGCACGCGACAACCTTGCACGCAACTCTAGATTACGCACAACATCACTTGTTTGCGCTCTCGCACTCCGACTTATCGATGGGCGTATTAAACATTTAATCAACAAACAAGCGCTCAACATAGAGACAAATCCGCAAGGCAAGCAACTCTCAGAAAACGTTCGCAGTTGTCAAACACCAATTGCTACAAATGTCCAAAACCTCATACATAAACTTCTCTCGGTCGAACAACTCCAGCTCTGCCGACGATTATCTAAATCATCTTTTAGACTCCTTCTCCGTTCCACTCCGCCTGCTGAGATGTTTTACAACGGAGACGATAAAAAGCCACGTTGGTTCAACATTTTGCCGGCCTCCGTTGTTGAAGCAATCAAAGACATAAAATCTAAACACCAATTTTATCAGTACGGTGTCTCTGACAAGATGATTGCCCATTTTTGGCTGGAATCTCTTCTCTCTAGTAGCTAATATTATCATCCGATACCTCAAAACCACCTATCTTCTCACAGAAAGGCTTAATTAGACGATCTCTCGAATAAAAAAATGATACATCTTCAATCTCCTCATTCAAAGATCTCCGATCTATAATTGTCGTCCCTTTTTTCAATAAAATTTTCGAAAGGGTCCTATATAATTAAATCTAACCGTTCATCAAGTCTTGAGATAACTTCTGCCTCCTCGACGATCAACATGGCTTCCTGAATGGCCGCTCTTCTTCCACCAACTTAGTCAGTTTCCTTGATCATTGCTACTCCACTATCTCTTAAGTTCATGAATGTACACTCCTCTTCCTAGATGTTTTCAAGGCCTTTGATTCACTGTCGTTCTCGGCAATTGAATCCGCCTTGTTAAGCAGTATTATTAGCGACAACATCCTCAATCTTATCAGTTATTATCTCCGTCAGCGTTGCACAATTGTTAAAATCGGAAATAGTCATTCGAGAACAGCCCTTATCCGATGTGGAGTTCTCCAGGGCTCCGTACTTGGTCATATACTATTCAACTTAACACTCGCTCAAGTGCAGGTTAAGGACAACCTATTGAAGCTTTCAAATATGAAGATGACATGGTAATTGTATACGGCAACCCTACAGCATCCAAACCCTTCCTACATCTTATCACTCAGCTCTTATCTTTGTTACACTTGCAGCTTAGCATAATCGGTCTTAAATTAAACCGCAATAAGACTCGTTGATTGAAACTTATCTCTGACCTATTCTGTTTTCTCCCAGATACAAGTTGTCCCCTTGATATTGAATTAATTGACTCGGTCAAGCACCTTGGTATCTCTTTCTCTGAATCGCTAGACTACTCCCCACATCTTCAACATACTATCTCCAAAGTTTTCAAGTTAGCCCGTTTAATCTGCTTCAAGACTAACAGTCGCTCTCTCCAACTCACATTGTTTAATGTCTATGTCCTACTCCTCATACCATACGCTAGCGAATTTTATTGTTCTCTCACTCTGGCCTCTTCTTACGCTATCAAACAGATTTCTTTCAAATATTTAAAGCAAGTCTTCCCTCACAACCAGAATTATCGGGAACGCCTACTCCTGGCTAGCCTTCTTCTGCTATACTTTACCCGTCACTTATGAGTAATTTCTTTCGTCCATAAAATCACAACTAGCCTATCACTGTCAAACTTCGCTCACTCAAGTCACCACTATGCTACACGCTATAGCAACTCTTCAATCCAATCCAACCACACTCCCAATATATTTAATAAAATTTATCTCTTTTCCAAAGCCAAAAGGGTATTCAACGCTCTTTCTTGTGGAAATGAAGCTCCTATTACAGCACGATTTCAAAAGGCGGCTCATCATCACTTCTTTAACAAATTCCTATGCGAGACGTCTTATTGGAAGCAAAACTGGTTTCCCCTTAACCCATAACACTTCTTTTAATCCTTAGGCTATTGTCTAGTGTCGGGGTGTGAAGTCTCTTCTGGCTAGCCTCTTCTTTCAACTATCCGCCTCTGATTCTCAAACTCAAATAAAGATTCACCGATATCATTTTTATTCTCCTTTTCATTCTACCGCATCCAAATATTGATTGCTATGCCACAATCTGCTCTACTAAATCTCTTCTTTTGTTTCAGCAAACAATCGGAAGCTCAAAAAGCTTACTGGACCATCTGGCATCCATCGGATGCTAGTTCCTCCACGCTTAATATCAGCCGTAACCTCGCTCAACTGAATTCAGTGTTCCCTGCACGCAACACCGGCGTGCAGACTCTCTTTTATCTAGTCGATCCATCCTAGTCCAATGGAATCTCCATTCCATCAGAACGATCTATCACGAAGTTGATGAAAGGACTTCTCTCTCTCAACTCCCTACTCCTCTATGGTTATAAACTTTGCTAGTCACGATCACATTCAACTTTTCATATACTACTTTTGATTTGTACCTCATCATTTCAATTGTTGGGCCTGTTGGCCTTTATTGCCAAATAATTTTTTATTATTATCATTATTTATTAGGGTTAAATTTATTGATATGTTGATACTTAATATTTGTCGTAGTAAATGCTTTGTAAACGCCCCGGCTTCAAGTAAATGCCGTACGACGTTACAAACTCGGTTAAGGTGCTCTGAATAGAGATTAGTTACTGATAGGGGGGCCCTTAACAGGGCCTTGACTTGCATGGTAAATTACCGTGCTTAAATAGCATGCAATATGTCTACTTGCACACTATTGGTTAAACGTGGTTAAACGGCAATTTCGCTTTTTTCTCATTGGTGCAACGTAAATAAATTTGAATTCAATTTACGCAATATGTCGGCCATTAATTTGTGTCGTTACAGCTTCATCTGCAAGACGAAGCCTCTTTAGAACCAAAAGGAGATGTTTTTTAGGCTCATAAATTTTCTTCTTTGCAACCCTTCAGCCTTACGTGTTTGCAGCTATATATATATATATATATATATATATATATATATTTCTTATTATTGATACTTATTAATTTTACATAGTTTTGAACCGTTGTTTTAACTAGTCAATGGAACCAGTAATAATATTGGCAACAACTTCAATGTTAGCTGAGCGATTAGATTGCTCAGTTAACTATGGATAGTCTAATTGCGGATGTTTCAGGAATTGAGTTTTTGATTGAAACTCAGTTATCGCAGCAATATGGGCTTGTTGCGCTTCCTTTTCCCAATATGAATAGTAGGTATTTAATAAAATTTGAGCTAAGTGTATTATAAATTCATATGAATAAGATAATCTTTATTTTATTATATATGTTATCTACTCAATGAGCATGTTTTACACATATTTAATGTTGTTATAGAAGTAAATTTGTTTATGCTTTGTCTGATTGAATGTAATGTACACTATGTGAACAGAAAAACACTTCCTAAAATATATGTACAAGTTTGAGCGACAAAGCATCGATGTTTAAGCTTGATTGAAATTTATTGACATTACTTTTGAACTAGCAGTTACTTTCAATGAATTGGTGGGATGAGCAGAGAGTTTATTTATCGTTTAGTGGACAGTTTACTAGATTGACAGTTATTATTTTATAGGAATACGGTAATTATAAGCATTTTGATTGATTGAGATAGCTTCGAACCCAGGTGACTTATCTTGACCTTTTGACTAGTATTATAATCTGTTTAAAAGACTGGGATTTTCATTATTACCTGATTAACTCACGATTTCTTATGTTAAATTAGTTCGAATATCATTATCGATATTCTTCGTGGGTTCACAGGACATCCCAGTTCTTCGAAAAAAGCTAATAAAGCAAGTGCGATATTTCCTTTAGTCCTATCATTTATACTTCTGACTGGCATTTCACGTATGTATGTGGGTCCATAACTGTAATATACATCCAATTGAATGTAAATTAATTGTAAATTAATTTGCCCTTTACATGCACTAGATCATTTGTCGAAGTGTGTCGCCTGTCAGTAACATTTTCCTATCAAATTTTACGAAAGCAGATTTTGATTTTTTTTATTCGAAGTGATAGAGTATGCGTTGGATGCTCTATGTCTTTAATATTATGCAACGACTGGGCTGACAGTATAAACTATCGTGGTGTCATCCGCATACTTATTTTACCATGCTTAGTTTTGTTATGTATTATAAATAGAAGAAATGTTTTGTAGGTAAACTGTCCACCAGTTTATAAACATGAGTAAAAAACCTTTGCTGAATATGTGCTTATTGGATAAAATGCAGTTTCAATGATGATTGCACACTTTGTAAAGGAAATCTTAGATAATAAGAATAAGAAACGCTTTTTCTGATTATAAATTTTTTCCTTATCTGAGAGAGCTTGTTAAACTCAATTTAGCATTAGAACTGGAAATTTATTATTGCTTTTATGTTATTCTATTGTACATTTTATATAAGCAGGTCGCTTCAACGATATTTTTGTAAGGTTTACTTTTTGACTAGAAGTGTATTTGTTTGTCAGTATGTGATCTGAATAGCTATTCATGCATTAAAATAACGATCTTCGAAGTAAACTAGATGAAATGAAGACTGATTCGATTAAAGTGGTTGAGGTCTTGAGGTATTTCGATTTGTTCCAATCTATTGATGTATTTTGCACCTCGACAGGTAAAAAGTATTTCTACGTGTTATTTAATAGTTATCAATAAATTATGTTATTACATTTTGTGAGTGCAAAAGTGGATTTTAAATGTCTCACACGTGCGATATGTCCATATTTGATCAATTATGCTTTCGTATGTGATTATCTTGTCATGTTTATTTGTGCTACTTGTTAAAATGTAAATTATTTCAAACAAGTAGTTCTAATTCTGAAACTTCTGGAACCCTAGCACTAAAAATTAGTTTAAGAGATGGAATTCCATTTAGTGTGCCGAACGATTGTCTACGTGAGAGGTATTCAAATTTGAATCCCTACGGATTTCTAGAAATATCACAATGACCTCGTTGCTTAAGGATATAAAAAAAAGCTGTTCAATGAATTTGAACATGACTTTATAACTGAATAAGCAAGTTGACAGAGATGTTCGGTGCGTCCATGTAGTGTTTAGCTTTTGTGGATCGCATGGATTACTATTTCATGTTTCTTTGTTTTCGAAATTCAGGCACATTTATCGGTTGCATTTCGGTATAATTAGTGGAAATGGTGTGTTACTCGGCCATTGTCGTGCAAGAAACGAGTTTTCCAAGTTGTAAAAATTGGAGTTTGAAGTCCTTTTAAGCTTATTATTCGTGTAAATGTTTTTTCTATTATTATAGATTTCTTTGGTAAGTTCTTAGTTTCTTACAAATTTTTTTTCTCTATTGTTGTGTAATATCTTATTCTTGTTATGATGGTTTTTGTAACTGGGTCAGTCTTTGGAATAGTTTATTGCTACGGTATAGTGGAAGTGCATGAGTATAGTTGTAAGGCTATAGTTTTGTAGCGGATTCTTCATGAACCTGCATTCTGTATAGAAGTTAATCTGGCGTATTCTCGTTTGTATTGAACATGTCGCTCTTTTGTGTGAAGAGTAGCCAGTCATTACATCTTAGTTTTGCAAAGGAATCTCTAATTTCCGGTGCATTGATTTTTATTGTAATAAAAAGTTGTAATTGATTGTGATTTCCGTATATCTATTTTTTGTTTCGCTAGTTTGTTCTGTTATTGTGGTATGTGATGTCTTTTTGTATGTATATGGTTTAGGCATAGGTTTTGATTTTGGATATTTATTTTGAGGTTGAATTTCGTGAAGCTTGCGCGTCGGTAAGTGCAACATTTGTTGAGAGATGAACTTTGAATTTATTTTTTTCCCATGTAGTTTGTTGTGGGTTATATAGTGTTATGCAAATTTTGGTTTGGTATAAGTTCTTCACATAGTTTCCTATAAGGCAGAAATTGAATCTGTGAAGTAGGAAAAGTTGTGCAATTTTTAGAAGTGGCGATATTAGGACGCTGAGTGATGAGTTAGTTTTGCTTCAGATGACGTTGTCATGTTGTATAGGAACTTTTGGTTGAAATAAGTTATTAAGGACTCACCTACTCTTTCTCCTGAACTCCAAATATATATCTATTTCATAGTTTGAATATGGATTGATAACGAGAAATTGTAATATATCTGTTATGATGTTTATTTTTATTTGATGTATATTTATGAATGGAAATATGACGCTGTGGTAGGATTTGATTACATTTTGCGTCAGTTGTACCCTCTAATGCAAATAAATTTTATTCCTGCAACATTGTTTCAGAAATGCAATAATCGGCTTAAGAAAAATTGAAATATTTTTTGCTGTTTTTCAATATTAAATTATTTTATTAATAATAATAATACATTTATTTGACAACAAAGGCCAACAGGCCCAACCATTGAAATAACAAATCAAAGGTAGGATATGCGGAGATGAATGAAATTGTGACTAGCAAAGTATTTAACCACAGGGAAAGAAAAGAGTTGAGAAGAGAGTGCTTTCATCAACTTCATGATAGTTCAATCTAGTGAAAAAGATAGATTCCATTTGACTACAAAGGATCAACTGGAGTACACTCCATGAAGGGTTCGAGCATCAATGCGGGGTAGGCTGGTGTCGGACAGACGAATTTGAGTGTGAGTTCGAAAGTGATGGCGGACCGGTAGCAGATGTCGACCGACGGAGCTCTTTGTCGTGGATATTGAATTTCTGTAGGGTAGTATTGACTATGATGAAGTCGACAAGATTAAAGCCTTTTTCTCGTGCAGGGTTCACTGGTTTCCATTGAGCGAGGTTCTGACCGATAGTTTGCGATGAGGAATCAATGTCCGATGTAAACCGTCGGGTGGTCCAGTAGACTTTTTGAGATTCCGGTCGTTCGCTGAAACAAAAAGTAAAAGAATTAGTTGAACAAAACATGGTAAGGTACTCACTATATGGATACGATAGAATGACAAAGGAGAATAGAAATGGTATCAGGGAGTCAAGGGATAAATTTTAAATCAGAGCGGAAAAGTGGAAATTAGAGGTCTGCCAGAAGGGAATTCGCTCTCCAAAACTGGTAAAAGGAGAATAGCCTGAGGGTGAAAGAAGTGTTATGGTTTAAGAAAGAACCAATTTAGCTTCCAATCGGTCGTCTCACATAGAAATTTGTTAAAGAAGTACTTGTAGGCCGCCTTTTTAAATTCGTGCTGGGATGGACCTTTATTTCCTTGGGAAGAGCGTTGAAAACACTAGTGGCTTTGGAAAAGAGATAGATTTTGTTAAAGAAATGGGGAGTATGATTAGATTGGATTGAAGAGTTGCTAGAGCGTCTGGCGTAGGGATGACTTGGGTGAGCGAAATTGGACAGTGATACGCAAGTTGTGATCTTATAGATAAAAGAAATGACTCAGGTGACGGGTAAAACAAAGCGGTAGAAAGTTGGTCAGGAGTAGGCGTCCCCGATAATTTTGGCTGTGATGGAAGGCTTGCTTTAGAAATATTGAGATCTGTTCGATGGCGTACGAGGAGGCTAGAGTGAGAGGACAGTAGAATTCGCTAGCGTATGAAATGAGGGGTAGGACGTAGACCTTGAATAGCGTGAGTTGGAGAGATTAAACGGGCCCAATTGAAGAGTTTGGAGGTAGTATGTTGAAGATGTGAGGAGAAGTCTAGCGATTCAGAGAAAGAGATACCAAGGTGCTTGGCCGTGTCAATTAATGCAATATCAAGGGGTCAACTTGTATCTGTGAGAGAATAAAATAGGTCATAGATAAGCTTCATCAAACGAGTCTTATCGGGGTTTAATTTAAGACCGATTATGCTAAGCTACGGGTGTAACGAAGGTAACAGCTGAGTGATAAGAGGTAGGGAGGGTTTGGATGCTGTAGTGTTGCTGAATAAAATTATCATATCATCTGCATATTTGAACATCTGAATAGGTTGCCCTCAGCCTGCACTTGAGCGAGTGTTAATTTGAATAGTATAGGACTAAGTATGGAGCCCTGGGGAACTCCAGATCGAATAAGAGCTGACCTCGAGTGAATATTTCCGACTTTTGCAGTTGTGTAACGGTTTTGGAGATAATAACTGATAAGATTGAGGACGTTGCCGCTAATACCACTGCTTAACAAGGCGGATTCAATTGCTGAGAACGACAATGAATCAAAGGCATTGCAAACATCTAGGAAGAGGAGAGCGCATTCATGACCCTTAAAGGTAGAGGAGTAGCAGTGATCAAGGACACTGTCTAAGTCGTTGGAAGAGGAGCGGCCAATCAGGAAGACATGTTGATCGTCGAGGAGGCAGAAGTTATCTCGATAGTTATAGGGCGGAGATCTCTGAATGAGGTACCACTTTTGGAATAGGAGAGATCGTCGAATTAAGCCATTCCGGAGGAAGATAGGTAGTTTCGAGGCAATCAGAGAGAAACGATTCCAGCCAAGAAGGGCAATCATCCTGACAAAAACCCCGTACTGATCAAATTGGTGTTTCGATTTTATGTTTTTGATTGCTTGAACGACGGAGGCCGGTGAAATAATGAACCAACCTAGGTTCTCAGTGTCTCCGTTGTCAAACATCTCAGAAGGCGGAGTGGGGATGGAGAAGGAACCTAGAAGATAATTTACATAATCGTCGGCAAAGCTGTAGTCGTCCGACCGAGATAAGTTTTTGTATGAGGTATTGGACTTTTGTAGTAATTGGTGTTTGATGATTGCGAATATTTTACATTAGATTATGCCATTGAAACTATGCTTCAATGACATTTATGATGAGTACGCAACAATATATTGTTCGGTTGTTTGAAAACAATTAAAATAGATGATGAACTCTTATTTTACATTGAGCTATGCTTACCGAAAGTGAATAAGGCCAAAATTTACGGAACAACACGTGAAACTTCTTCTATGTTTAAATCATGTTGAGTATTTTAACAACTTTTAAAGGTACCTATATTACATTTAATAGATGATATTTTTAAAATGGTCTGTAATTAATAATGTGAAACGTATCTGGTTACAGCAGAACTTGTACTGAGATAAAATATTGTTTAGTAATAAGTTTACAATATACCTATCAGGGACCAAGTAATTACAAACCAGTTTGACAATATGAGCACGCAGTCCAAATTATTGCATAGTTTACCAATTTGAATAAAATTTAAATCTTGTTTTGTAATAATGCGTGAAATAACACCCAGTGACGTATTAAAACATCTCATAACTATTTTTAAAATTTAGAAAACAGTTTTCAAAATGAATTAAGTAACAATGCATGTATAAATGCAGAAATAGACGGCCAACTAACTAGTGCTCGCTGTTTGATTTTTGGCAGTGAAACAAAACTACAGTTACGGTCAAAGCAAAAGTGTTTCGTTTACAACATACCTTGATTAAAAATACAGGAAAGTCATACTTTATTTACAATCAGTACGTCGAAAGTACTAAAACAAATTTAATTTGTTTAAATATAAAATTAACTGGGTTTCCATATGTGCTTAATTTGCCATTGGTTATACAGAATTTACAGTCATAAGAAATAGCGATAACTTGAGAACAAGCGTGCTACACGCGAAAGGAAGGTTTCGGCTACCAAAGGAAATTTTGCTACTGGCGTCTGGACAGATCGGGCTTATAAGCCTTGGTTCGAAAACTACTAAGAGAAGTGAAACTCCGAAAATAGATTATCCTCACTAGGAATGCGCGATCTAGTGTTCTTTTACAACCGACATTCAAACATGAGTAATATGAATAATAATGAATACATACTGTATCGGCCGTTGCACATTATAAAAACATTCGCATTTTCTGGCTTATCTGCGAAATCAGGCTACTGCAGCAAAATTTAATCTCTAATTCTGCCTCCATTCCTTCTCTTTTCTCTTGTCAATCTAACAAAAATGTACTTTTACATGCTATGAATATGGTGGGCGTTGGTCATATCGCTATTATTCGTTAAACCTAGATTAGGTTTTAACGTCGACATATTTAATGTGCAAACATTAAAACAAACTGGACAAGAAGAAGCTTTTGCACATACGTTGGATAAATTATAAATCGATGCATGTTGCCTAACCAGAATGCAATTTCCTACGTGCATTACAGAACTTCGTGCACCATTCTTATCTACGCGTTATTAGTTTCGAACATCTGTACTATCCATTCTGCGATTCCAGCCATCAAACAGTTGCCCTGATTATTTGGCTAGCAAAATATTAATTGTCATCTCAGGCAATGTTCCGGACAATTTAAAGGACTTTCCTTTATTGTGTGAAAAATGATGGCGCTTCTCATATTGACCATGTTGGGTTGGTCATCTCATAACTTTTTCTTTTGATTAATTATTCCTAACGCTCAGCTGACATTAACGCAACCTTGATTAAAAGTAATTGTTGTTACCGCCCACGCAAACCATCTGGAACGAAATAATCGACTTAAAGCACTACAAATGGCGTTAGCTATAATCGTTCATTAAGAAGGTCGACAATAGTTTGCATGGTGATTCCAGAAAAAATCCATAATCTGCTAAAAGCATCTTCAGAACGGCTAACGATACCGATAACCTTCGTTAGTTACTTTGACGCCGTAAGTCGAATCGAATCTGAATGGATACATCTCTCTTTTATAGTTAAACTTCTAAAAATATTTTTTTTGTATAATTCAATATTAACGAAAGATCTATAACCTGATTTATTTGTTCCTATTCAGTTGTTTTGTTGTTAGTAAGATGCTTAACGCTTGTATGTCGTTTTTATTTATTTTATTACCATAGAATCTGGTGCAGGAGTATGTAACTTCTTTCTCAGTAGCGAATGCAACCTGAAAAATTTGTGCCCTTTAAGGCATATCAAAGGTGACAGGACTGTAGTTTGCAAACACTGGTTGAGAGGTTTGTGCAAAAAGGGCGATGATTGTGAATTTCTACATGAATATGACATGTCGAAAATGCCAGAGTGCTATTTCTTCTCAAAATTTGGTGAATGCATGAATAAAGAATGCCCATTTTTGCATGTGGATCCAGCGTCTAAGATTCAAAATTGTCCTTGGTATGATCGTGGATTTTGTCGAAACGGTATAATATTTATTATTTACATATTTAAGGGCCTCTTTGCCGTAACAGGCATGTTCGCCGAATTGCATGTAAAAATTTCATTAATGGATTTTGCCCAGATGGGAAAGACTGCAATCTTGCTCAGTAAGTTTCATAATTTCTTTATTTTTTCAGTCCTAAATGGTTGCCACTGCCGGGAACTGATTCGGATACTCAAAAAGGACGGTTTATTTGCCATTACTGTGGTGAGTTATTATGATTTTTTTCATATTGAGAGGGACATCCATCCTCTTGCATCACTGTTTTTCTGCCAATATCTAACGCGTGTGTAACAATTGACATATTATTTTTGTTTACATAAGATAAACATATCTTGAGCTTCCTCCTTCAAACGAAACCACTGCGAGATATCATCTATAAAAAATCACCATACAAATAAACCGGCGCAATTTTTTTCTAGTAGTAAGCACTGGATAGTCAAGGATAGGTTGTACGTATGAATCTAATGGCATACAACACTCTCAGAGACTGGGTGACCAAGACACAACACTAGCCGACCTATCTGAAAAGTTATGGATTAAAATGTAATCGCCATTCTGCGGCTTTTGGCGGTATCTTCTGCAGCCGAGTACGTAATTGGTGTTCAGTAGTGGCCAATATAAATAATATTGTCAGCCTAAGCTGTTGTACAGGGGAAGTCGAACACGAGCGAGTTCATCACTCATTGGAACACTCGGCGCATAACTTAATTTAATTCTAGCCATAATTTAAAGCGACCGACTGTTAAACCTGGACATTCGCTGCATTCAAGGCGTTGGAATATAGTGTTGTATTTTCTTTGAAACTCTTTCCACCACCCGAGCAGATAACTGGTCTGCCCCTGCATCTTATGGCTGAATATCGATTTTTGATCTTCAAATCTGAGCATTTAAAGGATTTACCTTTTTGGCATGACCCCAGTGTGGTGGTTATCATAGCCAAACTTTGAAGAACCAGAGTTCATTCTTCCAGGCCTCACTGCGCGCTCGATATTGTGCCATATCTTGTTACATTTACAAGACTCGCATGAACTGGAGTCCGAGACATATAATTTGTTATAAAACTGAAACTCGCATGCAACGCGCGACTCTTGATGCATAGGGGATAAATTTTTTGACTGAAAGAAATGCGCCAGTATTCGATCCTTGGCCCTGTACTTTCTTGTCACTAGTGAAGAATGTCGAATGCGCACGGCGGGTCTATTTGATAATTTGCTCTTGCTATCTCATGTAATATTTATTTTCTGAAAGCTATTTCGCGTTGGACTGATGCTTTGAATTCGAGTTCCAAAATTTATCATCAATGATCGTTCCATATTCACAAAAATGGTAGCACAGAACGCAAAATAAGATAAAAAAGTAATTCTCTTCGTCACATCACCATAAACAATTTTTTCGAGTATCTGTATTTCTATCTATCATTTATGAGAGTTGAACGTGGAAATTCTGCGGCCGGTATATTTAAAACTTAATTTTTATTAAAATATAATACCATTTTTTGGCAGCGTAGCTTCCTTAGATGTTGAATTGCAATTTCTTATCTGTAAGCTATATTGTGTTGGGCTAATGTTTCGAATTCGAGTTCCATATTTAATCAACAGAGTTCGTTGCATATTGTGTTCTACCATTTATGTGAATATGGAAAGTGTTTTTATAACAAATTCTGTATCTCGAATTCGAAACGTTATGTAACATTCATTACTACATCCAAGGAAGCTGCACTGCAATGACACCGCATGCCATTAAAAGCAAAATTGTGATCGAAATACAACAGCTACTCAGTTTCCACGTTTAAAAACGCAAAATGGACAACGTTACAAATAATAAGATAAATCTCTGCTATAGGTTTTCCAAACATTGTTTAGGGTGATATCAAGGAAGAAAGTAAATTATGCTTTTTTTAATTTGCCTTCTGTGCTAACATTTATTTAAAAATGGAACGAGTTCTTCTGAATACTGGAGCCTGAAGTGGAAAAATGTGTCCAACACGGTATGACTTATAGATGAGAAATCTCAGTACTATGTGTTCTCCCTTTTGCGAGCTTTGATCTGTCTCAAATGCTCTTCAATTCACTTTTTAAGTTATCATGCCCTCAGACATGCATAGAACACTGGACAGCTGCGGCATTTGTATAAATTAACTGTTGGATTGCTCGATTGTTAATTTCAGGTAGCTTACTCTGTACATGTAAGTTTATCAGTCGCCTTTTACTATAAACAAACATCAGTTTTGTGTCAGGCATTCGCGAATTCACTGTATTAATTCATCGAATAATTATTTCGGATTATGCGTCCCCTTTAAAAGGTATAGTGACTTATATCGTCTTTAATTTGGTGAACGGCTTCATTTTTATTGAAATTTATACTTAATGGTTTCTTCACCAAGGTTTGCGGCTACCTGGTTTCTGATAAATTTGCTTTGAGTCCTGCAAATTCTTGGATTCCAAAATTCTGCAGGTTAAATTGTAAACAAATTAAAAAAGTTTTTACAAGATTATAATATGAACTAGCTAAGTGTGTGCGTATGTATCTGAGCATGTTTGTTTCCCTATTTATGTTCTTTGCTGTACTATGTATGCATTCAGACCAACTTAATGGATCTTGCTATTCATTATTGATTATAAAAAGTTCCAGATATTACAATTGTGTTGAGTTTTTGCGAAATGGAAATGACCGTTTTTTAACTGTGCTGTGTTTATTTGCTTTATAACCATTTTTTCTTCAATAAATAAATTATTTATGATTTAAAATTAATGCATAATTATGACTGAATTAAAAATGCATAGTTGACTACCTTAATAATTTATTCATGTGTAAATACATGTATGTGTGCATGTTTGTGTGTTTGAAGGTGAAAAAGGCCACAAGATACAATTTTGTCTTAAGTTGACACCGGAGGAACGTCAGCGTATCCTAGATTCACACAAGGCAAACATAAATCCCGCTTCTCAGGCACAGGCTGCTGCTAATGCTTCTCTACCGTTTTCGTCTGCTCCGATTGCACAAACGGCCGCAGCAGGCTTGAATCGGTTTTCTGGACCTCCACCAGGAATGCTGAGCACTACAGCTGCAAACCATTTATCGGCTTCTCATGTGCACGCTTCATTTCATCATCAAAACCAGCAGCAGCAACCGCATCAGGTGGCGTTTAGTACTTTCCATATGCCACCTCCTGGCTTTCACATTGGGCAGTTTCAAATTCCAGCAGGCAACACTCCAAAAACAGGTCATAAACCTTTAGACGAGGTTACCTGCTTTAAATGTGGTGAGAAGGGCCATTATGCTAACCGTTGCAACAAAGGCTATCTAGCTTTCCTCAGCAAGGTGTCGTTACAGCAACCGGACGGACAAATTCAAACCGATGTTTGAATGTGTAAATTAGTCACTACCATTTTGTTTTGAAAGCTAAAGCTGTTCGTCCATTTTCTTATGTTGTTATTGTATTTACTGTTAATACGTTAATGAGTTCTATTTTTTGTGCTAAAATTTGTAAATACTCATTCTTTCTAATGCGTTATTGAGCAATTGTTTTCTTGTGGAGAATGTGGTTAGATTGATTTGAGTTCCTTACTCGTCTATGGCTGTTACTATCAAGAGGTTTGGCTGGAATAAAAATGTTTATCTACACCTTGTACATATAACATAATTGAGAACAATCTAGTTGACACTACAAGTGTCAATTCTTGTTGACAGCACGGAAATCAGGCTCATTTATTTTTTAAACGTATTTTTATGTCAATACTTAATTTAGTAAAATTACATATTTGCCTTCTGAGTTAAACCGTATATCTATATTTGCATTCAAGTTATTTGCAAAGGCCTTCGTTTTCTTTTACCTTGGTGTATAATTGTGCTGTCCGGTAAGTTTTTGATGTGCCATCTTTGTCGTATCCAGTTCAGAACCCCCACTGGGTAAATTGGAGTATTCGTTGATGAGGCGGACTATAAATTCTGTTAGCAATACTAACGAGGAAATGGATAAATAACTAGAAACGAAGAATTAGACCACAGATCTGGTAAAATGACATTGTTCGTGAATCGTTTTCTTGTTAGTGCCATACTGCATGCTCGATTTCTAAAGATTAGCGAAACAGCATTTTTAACTGGCCTGAATTGGTTATTGGCATATACTGTCCCGTTACCAACTTATAGCGAAAACTAGGTCTATGTTTATGCATAGATATCGTTTATTTTAATCCAGTCTTTACCTTCCGTTTAGCGTGTGAACGAGACTTTCATCAAGGATTGAAGGTTTCCTGCTTTTTTATCAGTTTTGAAACAAAGTACGGAATCGTGATCGAAAGTAAATTATCGACTGTTTGCGAATAAATTTGTAAACTCTGAGGTGGCCACCAAAATATCGTCAAGAAGCAATGCCACTAATTTAGTCTGTGTTAATGAAAACGCGGATCAGATAAATTGGATAAATCCTATTTTTCTATTTGTCAGTCGTTTTGCATTCACATTGTTGGTACTTTTCATATATAAAGTTTATAATCTGTAAAACAACTTCTAATTATTTTAACTCTTAATCAAGGTTGTGATCTTGATATAAAAACCTGACACATTAAGTACATACATTTGTCAGTATAAACTAAGTATTGTATAGTGTGGAACAGGCATTTCAGCCAGTAGACCGGTTTCTTACTTATTGGTTACTCATCATGTACTATCCACAGAAAATTCTGAATAGTATGTGATAAGTTCTTAATAAGGACGAAACCTGTCTACTGTGTGAATTTCCTTTTCAACACTATTTAGTACTTAGTTTATACTGACAAATCTGTGTACACATTGGGTTAGGTGTTTAAATCAAGATCGCAACCTCGATTAAAAGTAATTATCCTCGCCCGCGAAACTAATATTCGTTTAATTTTTGTGAAAAACGTTTCTGTGGTCCGAAAATTTCTTTTTTATATATGCTTTGTGGATGCCGAAATTAAATTTTCTTATTAAGCAAAAATTGGGGGCTTCGAAGCTTCAACATGTTGGTCCTGCTCAATTTCTCATACACTTATGTCTACAAAAATTAACCTTATACTTTGTTAGCCATTTCTATGACCTAAATAAATATTTGTCAATTCAACACTATATGGGGGTATATAAAGGTTATATTTAATTAGACTATGTCGTGTTACCCATGAAATGTGAGAAATGGTTTCTTACAGGTCCACATATAAAGATTTTTTCTACATTTTGGAGCTTTCGAAATGCTCATTATTATGAATTTCTTTGACAAAGTCTACCTCATTTTATAAAGAAAAGAAGATTAAGTTGATTTAAATGCATACATTCCGAATAACACAGAATTACGTAAACCCGCTATTCATCCGTTTTGCAAAATTCGTGTAAAGAAACTATATATGGGATGTATGTGACTGTTGTAACTGGATGCTTCGTAATACGTAACTCGAAGGATATCCATAAATCCGCCTGGTTTATATTCTTATTATTAAAAACACTTCGGTCATGCGGAAGAGTTACTCTCCTTGTCACTTGTGTTTATTTTTAAATAATCTTGGATTCACATCTTTTGTAGTCTCCCATTCCTACGTACATCGTGCACACAACAGCAATTATGTTTGTAAAAATATTTATGCTATGCACGCATTTCTATGTATAAAATACACTTTGTTCTGAGAATCCATGTAGTCAATCCCATTTTAATTAGTCGAGTAAATCTGTTCGGAGCAGTGCTCAAACAAACTTTATAAAAAAACAGATTTACGGACATAGCATGAATTTTTACGAATGACAAAACGCAGTGAAAATGCACCAAACCAAAGGATGGTATTAACGGATGCCTAATATAAAACTGATGCTAATTTAAACAACGTGTTGCCTTATCAATATAAATGGAAATGGAAAGCTTCCTACAATCGAAAGTTCCACTATTGTTTATTTTCACACATGTTGGAACCTATAAGTATTCTATGCAGGTAGGACTGGCCGTTAACTAAAGAGGCGTTTCTAGGAGCATCTGAACTAAACACTGCTGGAAAATTAGAGAACTCTTCTGCAATAGCAGCAAAGAATTTGTAATAACCGTGCTTCAATCAAAAGGGATTTCCGAGTTTTCCAGTGCACATATTCGGAAGCAGGCAGTTGCAAAATACTTTCATCACAGCTAAATAAACAAAAGAGACTTGTACATTAATGGAAAATATTTTTGTGACGTTCATGCTTCCTGTCCGTTGCTTTAACAATTTACAACAGAAAGTACCGGATATTTCAGACCTGCAATATAATAAAGATAAGCTACAATACAAAAATATTTTTCAATTAGCACAAACTATCTAAACTCAAAATGAAATGTCTAAAATCAATTTTATGAATTGGAAATGAATAAACTGGATTTAACATTTTCTGTCACTACGCGTGCAATCATCGATTGCTCACGAGAACGCTACACCTGTCTGCCCCACGTTATCCCCGTCGATAAACGAGGAGATTTCCTTGTTCTCTTACCTTATCTATTAAAACTGTAGTACTGCCGGAGTTCGCCTACAGTAAACAAACCCATTAGTAAATTAATGTATCATCTTTAATTTCCGCAACGTAGAATTTCAATCACATCAAAAACTTATATTCATGTATCTTTTGCTTGTTACTCCTGTGGAAAATTATTCAATAAGGGTTTGCCGAAAGACGTCTTAAATTGCGATCAAAACGCCATAATTAGATTTTAAACAGCAAGACAAGTTAACCTAAAAGCGAAAAAATATATTTTAATAATAATGTAAAAACGTACCTAAATAGATCTTCGCGACTCTGTCGCTCTCTACGCGTTCTGTGTGACCGCTATAATCAACGAAATAATTTTTTTTAAATTACACAGACTATATACTAAACTGTGGAAACCTAATTAGATAATTGTAACTCTTATAGCCTGGTGGTCTTAATTAAAATACATCAGCTCAGTAGCTCACAGGAATGCTATATACATACAGTCCGAAAATCGAACAAGGTGCATTAAGTTTATAGGATAATTGTTCTTCGCCGCTATCCGTGTGGTCTCTTAGCTTAAGAATTAATTAAATAATAGCTCAAAATTTTTTTTCTTTCTGTTGAACAGAAAAACAATTTCTAGCTATAATATTGCCTTGATTTTCTATTAAACCAAAGAATATTTAAATAATCGCACAAAAATATACACGCTATTCGATGATCACTTGATCATAAAGCCCACGTTAGTCATCACTAATCAAATCATTGACTAACAGGTATTAAATACGATTACTTAAGATGATTTTGATCGACTACTGCTATCCAAATGAAGAATAAATTAAGGGATTTGATGAACGGATGTAAAAACTTATACAAAAATTAACTATAATTAAGTTTGCGAACTTGATATAAACACCTGACCCATTAAGTACATACATTTGTTAGTATAAACTAAGAGTTTTATAGTGTTTAACAGGAAAATCATCATGTAAACCGTTTTCGTCATTATTAGGATCTTTTTGCTATAATTTGCCGCGGACAGGGCTCGAATTTGGCAAATTTTGGCCAGTACGTGATAAGTTCTCAATAAGGACGAACCCGGTCTACTGGATGTATTGCCTTTTCTACACTATACAATTCTTATCTTATACTGAAAAATGTATGTACTTAATGGGTCAGGTGTTTATATCAAGTAAATGTTATCAAAAAAAGTTTTTAAAAAACTCCAATGCAGAAAGAGTTCAAAATTCCCGCATAAAATAATTACATGGGAGAAACATGTGGCACCACAGAATAGATTAATTACCTTAACCTTGTTTGGCTCAACAAGGTGTTTTCATCCACACTTCAATTTGACTCTGAATGTTAAGGTAAGAAGAGGGGAAGATTGAACCTCCTGCAAATATGCCCATATTACTAGATTAGATCTTGCACGTCATTCAGCAGACGGCACATAATTAATTACTGTGGTTGCAGACGCATATGAATTTGTCGTTTTATTAGATCGAAAAAATTGGTCACAGAATACATCGAAATTAATTCTAGAAATGACATAATGAATGAAACAGCCGTAGAAAAATCACTATGTCCGATTTGTAATACAGCATTAAATAATGGTGGGAAGCTAAGTTTGCACGAATCAGAATCACAAACTTGCTGAAAAAAGAACAAGAACATTGGATTTCTATTACCTCAAAGAAGACGGGGAATGAACAATTCAGTATTTCATCATTTATTTTAAGACTACCTTATACTTTTATCCTTGATTACTTGTTATCTTATTGAATCGGTTAGCTTAGATTGTTTTTAATCTAACGCGTTTTAACAAAAAATTACATTTTTTGTGGATAAAGGCAACTTTACTTTGTGCCATTACTATTTTCTTTCATTAGTAGACAGTTTTCAAATTTCTTTTATGAAACCCTTTTTATTTTAAATTTCTATCCTACTGAAACAATTTATCCGTTTCTTATTTCATCTTACTAATTCTTAATAATTTACTGTGTAAAAATAGGTCTGACCTGTGCAAATACAAATTGAAATCTATCCTTAGTTTCATTTTGATGTGTGATACACGTGCTGAGAACTATATGAAAATGATTATTTCTCAGTCTCAAACAAACTCCCACACACTGCGCACAGACAGGCGTGGCGAACGCTTATCTAGTAGATCCCAGTAGTTTCACTGGGATGAGTGTACACATGCAGTAACTGATTGCTCCTCAATCCGAAACAAACTAGAGCACATACACAAGAATTAATTACGCTTATCTAGTGAGTCGTCAGTATGTTATTACATCGCCTTAATTTCATTTCGATGTGTGTACACATACGGACGCATAAAAAACAGGTTTTATATACACATCCCTAGTGAAAAGACAGTTATGCTTAAGAAATCTAACAATAAGTATAAATTAGACATTTTAAACTAAATCTACCAATTGACATATTAAATACTGTTTGTTGCGAAGAGCTAATATATATGCAAGTATGTATTAGGTGTTGTTAACCTAGTAACAAATTAGTTCAGTTGTGACCAGAAGGATAAACCAAAGACAGCATGATAAGAAAGTATAATCTCATGCACATTTATTTCGTGCTTACTGGTGATAACTGATATCGATCAAGGCCAGAGTGTATGGATTTACTGCAGTAACAGGTGTTCAGAAATTGTTGTAATTCTCAATTTCGGTGAACTATAGCATAAATTGATATCCATCAGGTTGGTATCATGTACTGACTCGGTAACCATAGTGTTAGTACCATGTACCTTTTCGGTACAATAATGTTGGTATCGGTTACTAACACAATAGCCATAGTGTTAGTATCCTTTACAGACTCGGTATATATATTTTATAGTGTGAGTTAGCGTTGAAGTCGCATTATCGTTGACTTTAGATGATATTAGCTTCACTATTGCAGGTTCGATGGCCGATCGTACATGGGCTAACGGGTCTATGGCGGTGGTGTCACCAGGGCGTGGTGGATTTCCGACCGGCAATCGGATCTCCTATAAAATACCACATGAGCCCGACGACGGCACCATGACTCGGCGTGTGTTCCCCGCCACAAAAGGGTTCAACAGCCACAGGATTACATGGACTCCTGGACAGTACCCCGTACTTCCGCATGGCGAATGAGCTCTCAGCAGCCACCGGCAACCATGCAACTTACTGCTGCCTTGCAGACTGCGCTTGGATATGCAAAGGCTAGAGGTGCGTCCTCGATCAAAAAGCCGAGTGGTGAGGGGACACCACTTGTACCAAATTCCGAAGAAACTCCATGGGAGCCGGCTTATCCTCCAAAAGGAGTCAGCCGCAGTAAAGTAAGTTTACACATTCGTCTAGGAGATTCTACCGTCCTATAATTTCACATTCTTTGGTTAAAGGGCGTAATACCGGCTCCTACTGATGAGTCGCCAGTAAGCACGAATTGACATTGATTGTCCAAATTGTTTGTTGGGTGTACTTTCCGTTGAATTAGGCTTCCGAAACGGGATGTCTAAAAATTTGGAATCAAATTGATGATAATGGATACAGACACCTTGCTGAGCCCAAAAAGGAAAGCGTAATTAATTACAAGGAAGATCGGATACCCCACTTCAGTCCAGCAAAATCGTGCCGAGGCAGCGGTCATCTGCAATTTATGCTCAAATGCAACGAAGTGTTACTGGGTTCATCTACATTATACGCGTCCCGGATAAATGACCAGACAAACTTGTTTCGAAGGTATCGAAAGCATTCCTGATTTTCTTCACCACGTATTGACCTCTCATGCATTGGACATGAAATAGTTAAGTGATGTCGCCGCGATTTATTCACCGACATATAAGAATGGGTCCAGCAAAACCAACATTGTAAAGAAAAAACACGCTTTTTGACCCACAATTTGTAGCTCTGCAGCACTTCAATAATGAATCACTTAATTTGTCCAATCTCGCCAAGGCGACTACACGGATATATTCAGATAGTTTTATAAAAGATGCCCTTTGATCCGCGGCCAATTTATATACTATAAATGGCCCATAATTGATAAGTATTACGTCCTTTACCCACTATATATTTTTATGAGGAATGTGGAAAATAGAGCAGTACAATCTCCTAGACGAATGTGTAAACCTGCAGTAGTGCAGCTAACTGCATATAAAGTCTCTATAATGCGACTTAAAAGCTAACTCACTCTATAATATATATATATATATATATATATATATATATATATATATATATATATATATAGCGAGTCTATAAGAGATACCAACAATATGGCTATTGTGCCAGTACCCGATACTATCTTTATGGTACCGAAAATAAATAGTTATTACAGTATCTTTTCAGAGTCGGTATATAGTACCAACACGATTGATTTCAAGCTATGCTAAATTTCACCAAAATTGAGAATTACAACTATTTCCGAACACCTTTTACTCCAATGAATCCATACAGTGATCGATATCAGTTATCACATTTCGCGTAATCATGATAAATACTGTTTTGTAACGGAGGACTAATATCTATACAATTATGTCTTAGGCGTTTCGCAACTTGGATGGACTGTATAATCTTCTGCACTTTTATTTCGTGCTTAATGATGTCTCATCAGGAGAAACCGTTATTACACACTTTACTCATTACATATTTGGATGAGGAAAGTGAGAAAAAAAGGACGATAAAATCTCCTATACGAATGTGTAAAACTGCAGTAGTGAAGCTAACTTCATATAAAGTCTTCGACTTCAAAGCTAACTCACTATATATATATATATATATATATATATATATATATATATATTCCGAGTCTGTAAAGGATACCAGCAATATGGCAATTGTGTCCGTACCCAATTCCTACATTATGGTACCGAAAAGTTACATAGTGGTACCACTATGTTCGCCGAGTTGGTATATCGTACCAACACGATTGATTTCAATGCATGCTATAGTTTACCATAATTTAGATTTAAATCTTATTCTAAACCCCCGTTACCCCAGTAAACCCATACACTCTGGACTTGGTCGATATCAGTTATCATATTTCGCGCAATCATGATATCAGTCAATTAAATATATAACAGCTAAATACTGTTTGTAACGGAGGACGAATAACTATGCAATTATTCGTTAGTTTTTGCAGAACTAGTAACAAATTAGATCAAATATGACCAGAAGGATAAACCAATGAAACCATGCATGGAAAGTGCGATCGCGTGCAGTAGATTTTTTTATTAGGTTGACATCACACCATAATAACAAAGTGAATGTTTGCCATTAATTTCTAAATTAATAGACTTTACTAAACAATCATTCATTCATTTGATAAGTGGTTCTGAAGTTGGTGACGAAACACCAGAAGTGGAAGTTTCACAACACATACGTGTTCCAAATAGTTTGTGTGAAACCAAATAGAGAACAGGAGCAGCCAGTGTATACTTCGAAAGCAAACCTACATATAAATTAACGCCTCCATATATCAGACTTTTGTGTATTTTGTCTAACATATAATAATTAGACATATGAACATTTGTAGATACTTGAGGATATAATGCGAAAGTAACCGCTCTTCATTCTGATAAAATTCCTTTTTTACCTTTCCACTTGGAAAGGGTACATTAAAATTAATTTAAATCTATTATTATAACCGGTACCACAAACCAATAAGGCGGTGACTACTCGAAAGTCGGATACATAACTCGCTTACTTTATTAGTTTTTCTTTAAAACTAGTGAATAGCCATAAATTGATTTAAGGACCCCGACTTTTGCCGCCAAAATGAGAAACTAAGAACAACCTGGAGTTAATCACAACAAGGATCGCGTAGTTATGCAATGCCCAGTATCATAATAATTCAATTCTTTTCAGTTATCTCCTACGCCCCGATTGTTGTGCGTTACATGGGATATTCGTTATGATACCATTATCGTTTTTTAGCAGTATTTCAATTTGGTGAATCTTCGCGAGTATCTTCGCCTAAATCTGCTTTATTAAACAAAATTGCATGAGCTCTTCTGGAAATCTTCGTGCGGGAGACTGCGTTCTCCATGTGTGCATGCATAGTAGTTTATTTTAGCCCCTAACACTGATAACGCCAATAATATACGTCTAAAACAGACTCTGCAGTTGATCTGCGAGCGTCAGACCTACTACTGAAAATAGAAATAGCGAATACATACGTTAGCACCTCTACTACAGTTGCTCGTTGCAGATTTTCATTTTCTTCTGCTTGTGGAATATTATTTGACTAAAAATAAATCAATATCCGCCAAGGCCTCGTGGACACGTGAAAATATAGAACGGGATTTAAGAATCAACCAGTTAGAAATATTAATCTATTGCATTCTTGTAGATCACGTTTAGTGTGACGGCTAGAAATCTATCCACGAACAAAAGTCCGAGATTTAACTAACGATCACAACTCTTTAATTTAAATGTCTTAAACTTTAATAAAGAACTCGGAAAATCGAACCCTGATCCATATCCCTACCTTCGTTGGACATATCGTATTGAAGTCATCTCAAAACCAAGCTTTATACTACTAAACAGGATGCCAACTGTTTGTGGATTTAATTAGCGTAATGATTTCGATAGATTAAAGCACGAAACGAAATCAGTTCTTAATTTTTACAGTCAAGCGTAGACAAGAGACACTCATGAAGCTTATACTTCCTTTAATGACAGTCAGCAACCATAAATTTAATTAAGTATATATTCCAAGGCAATGCCCATTCCAAAGTATTTATATTCTATAGAATGTCCATTGCCTTGAGAGGAAGAGAATGCACATTTAATAACGAACTTTATATTTATTATAGACAATTATTTCGAGAAAGCACAACTACATATAACAACCTATCAGCTATATAAGTTCATGGTTTTCATTTGATAAAGCGGATGATAACTAGTCTTATTTCAAGGTTCACTGTTTATTGCGGGATGATAATTTAGCTTGTTTGTGTAATTCTAATTGTTTAAAAATTGACGTTTGAAATCTGTCAATTCTTGTATTGATGGATTAAATTTTAGAAGTTGTTCGCTTTGGTGGCTATTGTGCGAATGACTGTTTTCTTTTATAACGCCTTGATATTCCCTTTTATTTTTCCCCATGTTAACAGCACAGGGTGTGCAGGTTACCGGTTTAATCGCTCATAAATTTTATGCAATTTCTGTCATTGCTAATAATGATAGGGATACCGTTTTCGCAACTGATTGTTATTCAGTTTGTTGACAATCCAATCGAACGTTTGACGCTAGTCTATTCAGTGTTCAGGTCATGTATAAATAAAATGATTTAATATTTATACTGTTATTAAATGTTTTCTCATCCTAATAAAAAATACTGTGTAATATATATATATATAATTCCAGAAATAAAAAGCGTATTGAAGCATAATCTATTATATAACAAATATACAAAACACTGTTATACAAAAGATCAATTCTCGATTCCAATTACAAATAATTAAATTCAACATTTTAAAATGAGTAATTGTGCAGAATATTGCTTCTGCTGTAATTAAAAATTAAATCAAAACAGAGAACACGTACAAGCATAATTATATGTAAGTGTGTATTAGGTGTTGCGAACCTAGTAACAAATTAGTTCAGTTGTGGCCAGAAGGATAAACCAAAGGCAGCATGAACGGAAAGTATAATCTCATGCACATTCGTTTCGTGCTTACTGGCGACTCATCAGTAGTAGCCGGTATTACGCCCTTTAACCACTATATATTTGGATGAGGAATGTGGCATATTTTGGCGCTATATATAGAGTGAGTTAGCGTTGAAGTCGCATTGTCGAGACTTTATATAATTTTAGCTTCACTACTGCAGGTTTACATATTCGTCTAGGAGATTGTTGTACCTAGTAACAAATTAGTTCAGTTGTGACCAGAAGGATAAACCAAAGGCAGCACGAACGGAAAGTATAATCTCATGCACATTCGTTTCGTGCTTACTGGTAATCTAATTATAAATATATTTACTAACACCAATGAGAAACTAGGATTGAAAGTAATGTCTTAGCACAAATATGTCCTTTAGAAATACTACTAAGGATATAGTTTAGATTAGCTAGGAGGATAACTTACCAACTGATGTATAGATCTAACTAATAAATTTGTAAACTAAATGATCAATATGTTTAAACCTAAATCTTGCAACTAAAACTTCATATATATATATATATATATATATATATATATATTGGTAACAAAATTACTCACCCAATGAGAATCACCAAAGTTAACAGTACAACCATAAATTAGCGAGCATTTTATTATAACATAAAATATAACTTTGTCTGAAAAAATATTTCGTCAACGATGTCTTAATTATAGTCATTGTTCAGATATCATCTCATTGAGTAGCCACATATACGTACAAATCAGCTCGGAATAATAGATTAATATGTGAACGTATATTGATTCAAATATAACCTTGAGCACTATACTTTGTGTACCGTATCAAAACTTTATAATAAATCAGGGTTATAGAGCATACTTGAAATGGACTTATTATTCTTACCATAACTCTACGATTGGAATGTCTCGTACTTATAGCAAATTGAGAAAAAATTCGATTATGTTGGACTATTTGCATATATTATGCCACAAGCCATAAGCGAAAGCGCAAGTATTGGGGCACACACACGCGTCAGATGTTGATATTCAATTCAAGTACGAAATTCTTGTCTATTTAACTGTGAGCAGAAGACTTGGCAACTGACTGCTTCCAGAATATGCAACTAATTTACATTTAGTGTTGTAAAAAGCACTAGCCAATCCTGCAGGTTTGAAGTGATTAACTCTTCCCTGTTCTTGATCTAAAATGCTTTTGGATTTACTTCTTTACTATTTAGACAGTCCGTCCTATACAGTGCACTAAACAGCTATTGTGTGTACATAAATAAACAATATATGACTGCTCAATTTCAGGAAACTTACAACGTAAATTTAATTATAGAGGACGTTTTGTATAAAAATTAAAAATAAGACTTTAGAAGATAAATTGTTATTATTCTGGGTATTGTATGATTACTTCATCTGTGTAATGAGTACGACAGGAATTTTTCCAGTTGCTTCCATTCATTCGTCGACAGCCCATCACATGATATAAATAGAAGTTAATAAAGCAAGTGTATCAGTCATTCGAGTAGTCACTGCCATTTTATTAATTAGAAAATCTTCGTGATTTAATAAGTATTGGGTGGATAAAATCTTCCGCACAATAAGTTGCGAAAGAACCTTTGCTTCTAAGAAAAAAATTACTAGGCATCTACAAGATTGATGCCACCAGATATTGGCTGTTTTTATTCACTACACGTCTTTTGAGTGGAGACTTTAGCACTATGTGATTGATATTATACAACAAATAGCAGTGCTCAGGCAAAAGAATTTCTTTTCTGGAACTTTGGCCACTTACCATAAACGCCAGAATCATTTAGCGACATGGTTCTTTGTTAAACTATGTAATATATATATATATATATATCTCTCTATATATATATATATATAAATTTGAGCCTGTGTGGGTTAAACGATGTTAATTCGCCAGTTTAAATCACTAATATTTTGATAAATAAAAACACCATCATAAACCAATGTAAAGAACAGATAAATTGACAGTTTGTGTAGAATTTGGTTGTATAATATCCAAAAATTCTCGTTAACAGACCAGTAGCGAAATTAATATGCACAAATCAAATCAATAATTATAAGCGAACAAGGAAAAAATTAACCAGGAAAGCTTTGAAACAGAAATTTATTGACTGTTAATTAAAACGTAAAAGACGAGTAAATGTAACAAAGTTTACACAAACTTGATAGTGGCTAAATTAATTTTGTTTTTGCGAAAGCGGTACGCTACCTAGGCGCTGGGGATTTTGGCTCGGATAATGGATTCCCATTTGAAGAAGAGCCGCTTGCGTGCGCTCTTGTTGTGTAATCTTAGTTGGAAAGCCAGCATTTTCAGAAATACCTTCTGAATCAGGCCGATTGTTTTCACCAGACGCAACAAAACCAACGCTAACAGAATTTGAACCGGAAACCGCACCAGAAAAAGAATCGCTATCGACTTGCTTCGATGCAGGGCTAGGTATCAAATGAATGGCGGTAATAGGTGGCTTTGGTACCGGAGTTCCTGCTAGTATACTAGCTTCTAAACTTGACAATAATGCTGGAGGCTCTGGAGGCGCGGGAAATGCAGTGACAGAAGGACCGGTAGAAGTGGTGGAGGACACCATCGCTGGGTGATCATCTACAGTTGAAGTTGTCTCAAAATTCGATTCAAACGGAGTCGACTCTGCCAAAACCGAAGAACTGGAGGCCGCAGCATAAACGCTCGCTGAGGGCGGACCGGGGGTTTGAGCAGCAGCAAGGTATTGCAATGACGCCGGTGGTAATGGTGGTGGAGGTGGACCGCGAAGGAACACACTCGAGGCTATAAATAAAGACATTATTATTCGTGGCGTAATTTGAAAAACGGATTTATATTACCTTAGTTGGAATCAAGATAATCAGACAAATTCTTAGTATAATTAAAGTTACATTTTTCTAAAATTAGCGAGCATGTTCTTAATGGATATTAAATTGCAAAATATTTATTCAAAATCACAGACAAGTTGGATTAAAAACAGGATAAGCATGCAAAAAATGGAAAATTTAAGATCCAATTAAGAATTAGCAAATTGAAATTCGAGATCGGCTAAATTAAACAAAAATTTTATTTGTAATTCTCATGTTTTGTGATAACATGTTTTTTGGTAACATGCGTAGATTGAGCATTTTAAAAACCATGTTGGCCTTAACATTTACACGCTTGGTATATAGCATATATAGTGAGTTTGCTTTTAAGTCGCATTATTGTGCATGCAGTTAACCCTTTTGCTACTTGAATACAAATTCGTATAGGAGATTGTAACGTTTAAACATTAATCGATTGCATGGGTGGTGGTAACAATTCTTTCAATCAAGTTTGCGAACTTGAAGTAAACACCAATCCTATTGTACTTAACCAGTCTACGAACAACATTGCAAAACAACCGCCAGCCGCAACGCACTGACGCGTTTCGACCTTCCATGATCATCATCAGAGTACGACGGCAAACTGACTATCGAGGATCAAACCGCATTGAATATATATGGAAATCAAATTTAGATATGCGGCTCTCACCTCTAATAGTCTTGCATACATTGTACGTGACTGGAAATGTCGGCTGCACAATTTCTATAAAGTCACGAACATTAGCTGTTTGTAGCTTTCGCCCCGTACATTTATATACAATACAATGAAACAATAATTGATTACGCGGGTGGTGGTAACACTTCTTTAAATCAAGTTTGCGAGCTTGAAGTAAAAGACCAATCCCATTATATTTAACCAGTCGTTGAACAACGTAATAAAACTACCGCCAGTCGCAACGCTCTGACTCGTTTCGACCATCCATGATCATCATCAAAGTACGACGGCAAACAGACCGGCGAGAATCAAACCGCATTTCATATATATGGAAAGCAAAATTAGATATGCGGCTCTCATCTCTAGTAGTCATGCATACATTGTACGTGTCTAGAAATGTCAGCTGCACAATTTCTATGCATTTAAGAACATTGCTCGGGTGATGGTAACAATTCTTTAAATCAAGTTTGCGAGCTTGACGTTAAAGATAGTATCGTTTATCTGTACCCCATGTCATGACAAAATATATAATGAATATTAGACGAAGTTCCAGCAACAGCTCATGAGTCGTCAGTAAGCACGACTCGAATGTGTACAAGAGATTATACCTTTCGTTCATACAGACTTTGGTTTACCCTTTTGGTCATATTTGTACTAGCTTGATACTACGCATGTAATACCTAATACATAATTGCATAGCTATTAACTTTCCGCAACAAAATCTATACGAATAGAATATCGTCACTCTAAGTAAATGAATCATTTTATACACTGCTCTATTAGCTAACCTAACATACTTGGCACATATCAAACTTTTTGTAGAATATTTTTTTTAAAATAATATCATCCTAAGTCAGGTTTGGTAGTAATTCCCGTGTTCAGTGAGCACGTTAATTTTATGGTAGACATGCTTGATTAGTCAGCTCTCATCACCCGTGGACGAATATATATTTTCACAAACACACCCACACACCCCGACACACACACACACATATATATATATATATATATATAATGTCAATACCACAATATTAAACAGTAAGGTCTAATTAGGAAGAAAGAACACATTAATAACAAAGTGGATAAAGGCCATTATTTCGTGAATACTTATCATCGCTATACAATCATACATTTGTAACATTCTGGGTTTTCAATTGATTATGCTAGTGGTAACAAATCTGACTCGCTTTTTACTTCGTTTCTTTTGGCAGGTTGGTAAGTGTGTATGCGTTTGTGTTTGTGTGTTTGCGTGTTTGCATGCAAAGGTCATTCTCGCAGTATTGAAAAGTGATGTCTGAGATCTGGTCATTATTGTTTTGATGGCTTGAGAATTAACCATTTGTGCGCATTGTTCACTGTTACATATACAAGTGCTATTTTTCCCAGTATAGTTGATCGTTTCACCTAGTTGCGCAAAGTTGTCGTTTTGCACGTGGTAACAACGCCAGTGTGGATTGCAGTGTTAAACGCTCACATTGTTTGGAGACTTCTGTCATCGTATGCGCCTTTGTTATTTCCACTTCAGTTTGTTGTCAATCCGATTGTATGTTTGTTGATTCTAGTCGAGGGCCTGTTTGGTCTTGACTGGATACTAGTAGATTGATGTTGAATTTTGTTATTCTTGGCCAGTCGATTAGAATATCATGTTGATGAAACTTTTGAATATTAAGGCCGGGTGCTTGTTGTTTTATATAAAGGGCTTCATAAATAAATAATATTTTTATCTCATTTTGCTTTATGTAGAATCATGATATATATATATGCGAGCCTGTCCATTGCAAACTGTTAAATTTGTCTATTATTATTATTTCTTATTTATAAATAGCTATGCATTACTATTGATCGCTAAAATTAAACACGACCGAACAAGGAACTTATTTCATTAATTTAATAGCGTGAAATGTATAACCATTTCAACACTTTTGATTAAGAAACATATACATATTTACAGAGAAGCTTATCAGTATAAATAAACGGCGATCAAGGTTTACCACACGATTAATTTCGGAACTGCATGTCAAAGGCAGAATTCAATAGCAAGATTTCTCCCATTGCCACCCTTCTACACGCTAAACACAATTTTCACTTCCATACAAACTAAAGATCTCTGGTAAGCCTTTCCTTCAGATGGAGTCTATATGGCACCTCTTGAGACCTGAAGTTCCAACTAACCACCTTCATTCTGTCGTTATAGAATAGAAACCACACTATCTGCGGAAGTAGTACCAAAGTGAGCATTTATATAATTTAACGAATATTGGTTGCGCAAGCGGTGATATCAACTATTTAATTCAGGGTTGCGATCTTTATACAAACACTAGCCACACCACTAAGCATTGTACAGTGTAGAAAAGGAAAAATAATCCAGTAAACCGGTTTCGCCCTAATAAGGAACTCTTAATGTACTGGCCATAATTTGTCGCTTACAGTGCTTGTACCTGGCCAGGTCTACTTCGGAATCTGTTTCTCTAACCAGTGAGCAACCAGACGCACGCTACGCACTATTCTGTAATATACTAACTAATATTTCTCGTTGAGCCCTTCATTTAGGTGGAGCATAAATGACATCGCTTGAGACCTGATGTTACAAATAACCACTTTTCTGACATTATCGAAAAGGCATCACGCTACCTGGGGGTGTTGTATGGAATTGAACATAAATATAATTAGATAAAAATTGATTGCATTGGCAGTGATAAAAATTGTTTAAATCAAGGTTGAGATTTGGATATTAACAACAGTCCTATTATATTCTGTGGCTAGAGCAACCGATTCCACGGCAGTCCTGCCAAAGCTCTAGATTTGTCCGTGGAAAATTCTGGACAGTACGTGAAGTCTCCAATAAGGACGAAATCGATATACTGGATGAACTGCCTTTTCTACAGTATATAATGCTTAGTTTATAATGAAAATGTATATAATGGGATTGATGTTTGTATCAAAATCTCAACCTTGATTTAAATACTATCCTCTTCTTTTTAATGTTCTTTTTTATATATTTATACTACATTTCCATCCCATTGAGAACTGAACACGAAATAGCAAAACCACAGCAAAATTTATAATGTAGATCCTATTATACTGCTAGTACTACACATAATTACAATATCATAATATAATACTGATAGGGGACATCTAAAGATGTGATAGCCGGCACGTTTTTTCGGCTAATTAATAAGAAATTTGACGATCACAGCGGCTCCATTATGCTAACCAACTTCAACATTTGCCACCAAGCCCACTTTTTCCTGATTATCGGGTTGCGATCCGATTTGTTTGTATCCGCTGTCTTTCTGATTTATCGAAAATTTTCGATCTCCGAGTATGGAGATTTTTCTATTCCCTGTAGCGCAACATGTTTCTTTTAAACCAAGCCTGCTTTGTTGGTCCTCAGGCTTTCCAAAAGAAGCGTGGTTCATCTAGTTGAATAAGAAACTTTTAAAGCCGTCTCAAATTTTTTTAATGTTTAATGATATATCTACGATTTCAACATCATTGTAACACTGTCACTCAAAATAATCGGTTTAATTAAATCACCTAAATAATTTTATGGAAAATCCTGTACTAAAACTATATTGCGGAATGAGCTAGGCTCTTGCATAGGACCAGTCTGAACATCAGCCAAGACTATTAGTAGTTCACTAAAGTACCAAGACGATAGCTTTGGCATTCGTTATCTCCCTAGTGTATTCTTGAGGTTTTAACAATAAAAATTCGTGGAATGAACAGAATCAACACTAATTTTATGGGGGACTAACATAGCTCATTATTTTCGGCAAGATCAACAATCAAATCGACTGCAAGTTTAGTGCTGATCTCAAAACTGAAAAATTGGATATTTCTGCACCACAATATTCCATTTAAAAAAAATTATTTTGAGGCTAAGAAGTCCCTGACCATTGTTTTAAAGTATCTTCTGTCTTTTTATCAGAGATAATTTGTTACAAGTGAGTATCTCATTGTATTACTGTGATTGCTGATTTATAGCTAAATTTATTGTTAAAATCTTATGAATATTGGTAGAATGAAAGCTAATAATAATCCATTTTTTGCGATTATTGATTTCGAACAACTTTGTGCTGATTAATTACACACATCTTACTTAGATTTTAATAAACAGGATTTAAGTAGTGTTGGTCATTAGCTGCATAATGTTAACATTTGTATAGTCTATCTATAACTTTACCTGGTCTATGTTGTGACTAACACAATATGAATTCCAACTGTTTTGTTCTGTAGTTACATATCGGCAGTCGTTGGCGGTTGGCATCATCAGTCCAAAAATCATCACAAGTTATAAAAGGCAAGCTAATGAAGTGTGCTTTTAAAAAGAAAATTAATTAAGCAAGTCATATTTGACACTTGCCCCACGAGTTGCCTCTTTACATGCGTGTACACATTGCACAACTTCACAGCGTTGTTGCTGTATTTCTATACAAAAATTGCTTTAAAGAATGAAAAAATTGCGAAACCTGATTTATCAAAATTACCTGATCCATGTTGTGACTGATACAGGTTGAACTCCAGCTTTTTTGTTCCTTGGGTATATTTCAAAAGTAGCACAAATTTAAATTACACAAAAAATATTCACGGAACAAAACAAATGTAATTCAACCTTTGTTAGTTACAACACAGATCAGGTAAATTCCGTAATCCAGTTTCATAATTTTTCATTCTTTTAAAAAATATCTATACCATATTTCACAAAAGTTTTGTTTCATGGATAAATTGTAATACAAGCAAGACATTTAGAAAAGTATTAACTATACAAAGCTTAGCAAATAAATAAGAAAATATATAAGTCCGGTCTACAATTTGGGCAGCGAAACGATAGCAAAAAGAAAGCAGTTTTTACTTTAGCAACAATATGGACTTACATGCATCGGTTAAATTCGAAGCAGAACTAGAACCCGGCTCAGTAACTGGCGGTGCCAATTGTATTGGACCCATTGAAGACGTGTGAGTAAGAGGTGGTGGTGGAGGTGGCATAGCGACATGGCTTGCACCATAGACCGGATGCACAATTGGAGGTGGAGCTGAATAGAAATCACCAGAAGAAAAAAGAGGCGGTGGCGGAGGAGGTGGTATAGCTACAGGTGGAGGAATAGTTGGTGGCAAGGGAAGGCCAGGAACAGGAGGAAGGCTTACAGAGCTACTGCTGCTACCGGATGTTGTAGGCATAGCACCTGCTTGTAGAGCAGCAGCAGCTAACGCTGCTGGAGATTTTCCCCAATTCACACTCAGGCGATGTCCACCAAGTATCAAGCGGTCATAAGTTTTTTCTGCAGCCTTTTCAGCAGCATCACGCGAAGCAAACTGAACAAAAGCACAATGCTGCTTTGAATGCATATGAACAGAGCGTAGTTCTCCGAACTGGTAAAAATGATCGCGCAAGTCACGTTCACTTAGGCTGTCAGGTATATTTCCAATATACAACGTAGTGATAGTGCGGTCCTCTGGTGGCATCAATTTTGGCATTGATCCATACTTTTGCAAAAGTTTCGCAGCTACCGGATCTTCTTGCCCAAAGTATCGATCTTTCAAGTTTTGGTCTGATAGCGGATCATCAGGATCTGTTGGCTTTTCATGCCTGTAAGGACATTCCTCTCCTCTACGGCATTCTCCTTTCACCCAAAACGAGCAAATATGTGGACGATTACGCCGGTAATACGGTGCAGTACGCGCTAATTTAAGAAGCATGTCAGCTCCACCACCACCACTGACACTTGTAGACGCCAATGTTCCGGAAAGCTGTTTGCCAATCAATTCATGGCCACCATAAGGTGCTGTCACATCGCCTTCCAGTGCCAACTTTGATTCGATTTGCTGATGGAAGTACTCACGGTTAACATCACTTCTTGGCAATTGTTGAGCTTGGCGCAGAGCCCTATCGCGTACTTGAACCGGCAAACCGTACTCCAGATCAAAAATGCAAGTCTGACAGACGTTTTTCACTTTTGCGCAAGTTTGACAAATTTCGGTTTTCTTGAAACGCGCTTTCGGTCCAGGACACCATCGAAATGTGGTAAACGGGCGCTCACAAATCTTGCACTCTTTGCCATATCTATCTTTTTGCATGCGCACATAAGGACTAGGTCCAAGACAGGTTTCGCACAATATTGGAAATGACTAAAATAGGTAAGGGAAGTTTACAATAAATATCGACACCATTAATTTTTGTTGAAATGCAATAATTTTTCAAATTTCAATATGCAATTCATCATACGCTTGTCTATACTTAAATGGTTGAGTTGTCATAAAGGAAACTGAACTGAAATTAGTTATAAACCATTTCATTTAACCAATAAGGCAGACATATTTTCAAGAAAAATTAGAAAAAGTAAATTTATATATATATATATATATATATATATATATATATATATATATATATATATATATAATCAATTTGCACAGCCATACCAAAGTCAATAGTAATTAATATTTCACTGTCATATACCCATTAGAAACAAAAAACAATTTTTTTTATAAATAACGACAAAAATAATAATTTAGGAACACAAATTATTAGTAAGATTTATGATGGATAGAGTACCTAGTTACTATGAGCATATTTACCTAGGTAACCATTATATCCAAGCCAGTATTACTGCAAGACAACATCACATTATCACGTCATAAAAAAACCAAAAATCACAGCTAACTATGTCCTACTGATAAAAGCAAGCTACGAAAATGATTCTACTAGAAATCTGCAACAAGATCACCACCGGGCTCTACTCGGTGCTATATCTCGCAAGGTTTCAAACCAAGAAGTATGGTACGCACGCGGACACTATCCTGACAGACGAGTGAGCCCCATACTACCCAATTTTGATATAAGTGACTTTAGCAGATTCTGCTATGTTGTATTTCTGCGATCTGCGTATTCTGGGTTGTCACTTTGCATTATCAGTTCCGCAAATATCCGATTGATCCCCATTTCCAAGTACACATCGAATTTGTCTTCTTTTTGGCTGTGCGAATTCGTCTCTTCCGAAGGTTTCAACACCGTTCATACTAACCACTGGAAATGAGTTACGATCTAATCTTCGTTGACTGGCGACGTTTCGATACCTCCTTTCTGGAATCATCAGATCTCTAATTACACATACACAGTACAATACTCGAAAAAGAAGATTTGAGCAAATTTTCTCAAATCTTGGAGTCCAAGAAATATATATTTAAAGTGTTTTGCATTCCTATCACGACGAGATATTCAAATCAGTCTTTGGAATATTGTCATAATCCCGTATTTTTCGATGTTATTATTATAAAGACGGCTGTACGAGTTTGCTCACATCTATATGTGTTATTCTCATTTAGCTTCCCGGAAAATGTTATTAATACCTACAAAGAACGAGTAAACGGTCCGAGTCGGCACACGTGTTCCAAAATGATCAACAGTCCTGTATGCAATCACGTCATTTACATATAATTGCCACAAGATTCACTTGAATCTATAGATGTCCGTGGACTGGAGAACGCCTGAAGTTTGTGGGCTCCACCTAAATGATCATATCAGGCGACCCTATTTATCCTGTGAGTCGGCCGATGCAGTATAGGATGATTATAGCTCATATTTTTGATGATTATGTGGAGTTGAAAAAACCCTAGGTTTATAAATCTTAGTAGTCAGTATTAAGAATTTATCTTCTCTTAGACAGTTTGCCAACCGAGACTGACGAGCACTGTTTACCAAGGCACCAGTGGCAAGTTTCTTTCCGCCACCACAACTTCCTCCTCGCGTCTGACATGCTTGCTCTCATTCCATTACGAACCATTTAACAAACATTATTACTACATATTAAAACCGAACTCGCGGCTTCACATGAAACTGAATGAGGGTTATATCCCATTAGACCCGGTACGGTTCATGCTAAAACAGTCGGATTGACTAATTAAAGTCCACCAGTTGTCAGGCTGTAAATTTATGTAAATACGAGCCTTAATACGATATATCGCTAAGAGATTTTATATGTATAAATCCGCATGAGAAAGTATATTCTGTGGAGAAAATAAAGAAGATAAAACCTAAGAGACAGAATTATAATTTAATTTATATACAGCAGTCTGTCATTTCGTATCATCCCCGTAAGACAGCCAATCATACGACTCGAATTAGACTTTCTGACGATCGATGCTGTACGAAATTAGTATTTTGTGTATTATCCAAGGTTATCTGTGGAATACGAGAGCAATAGATCGCCCACTCCTATTTTTGATGTGTTACTAATGGTGATTATCATAATGGTTTAAATTTATGACTGAGATTCATTGTTTCCAATATTGAAGATGGTTTTTCACTCAAGGCTAAAAGCACAATCTACCCCAGAAATTAGTGGCCAAAGTTACACTTACCAGAATAAATAAACGAGTGGCACATTTCCCTTTTTCGTAACCAACTGTTTAACAAATAGTGTTAACCGTGCTTTATGACTGAACTCGAGGCATTACATGGCATAGGATAGCTGAATAATAATAGTATGCTCAAAATCTTTTCCTATGGTTTTTTTAAAATGTGCATTGTAATGACTGATTTTCTAACTCCACTGTAAAATATTACAACTTTCAGGGAAACTCAAAAACGTCGTGCTGATTCGGATTGCACTTTTATCTTAAAAAATCCTATGCAAACCTTGTCAATACAACTCTAGCCTTAAATGCCTAGATAAGTTGAAGTCGTCAGAGGTCTATTTAAAACAGGGCTCCTCACTACCAAACAAGTTTCCAACTGATAGTACAAAGTATGAACTAGCTTTAACGAGAGGTGATCATGGCTCGCCATCTGCTTTTGAATTACTTCAGACCATGTTGTCTTAATGACGATCCGACTCCGATGGAACCCACTTATCCATCCGCCCGAGTCAGTTACAGTAATGTAAATAAGACCGTTTCAATTGATTTAATCTTTTTACCACAACTTAATCGATATAAGTACGATGACAGACAATCAGTATAAAAATACATCTCTATTTAAGTGAGCCATATTGATGCCAGTAGCCAGAGAATTATTCATCAGCCGACAATTACCCTCAGTGTCTGGTACGCTTTCTGTAAGTTTATCAATACCCATTCATCATTAAATACTAACTATTCAGGCTTCAAATGAGATGAAATGATTGTATTACAATTGTACCGTTAAGGTACTTTATCGTCATCCTTACGACTATCAGAGCATGGGACAGATGAAGGGCGCAGTTAATGATATTTAACAAAGAGATATATGTGTGATGAATGAGCATCATCCAAGTCAAAACAACATTTTAAGCATTTATGGGCAAAGCCACACAATTAAATGTCGTAAAAAGAAAACAAAGAATCACATAATTCAAGTAAAGCTAAGGTCTACAGAGAATATGCCTGAAATAAAAACCTATTGACCAACTAAGGATAGTTAAAACCTGACAGTTGAAACTGATACAATTTTGACAAAGTAAGAACTGCACACGAAATATTCTGAGTAACACCAGTCACAACCACGTTATATATAGAGAATAAATAAATAAAAGCTATAATTTTTACCTGGAATTAACACTGAAATCAGCAATTATTATAATCAAGGTTGCGGTCTTGATATAAACACCTTACTCATTAATTACTTACATATGTCAGTACAAACTAAGAATTGCATAGTGTAGAAAAGGCAATTCATCCAGTAGACCAGTTTCGTCCTTATTGGTAACTCATCATGTACTGGCAAGAATTTGCCGCGGACAGTACATGATGAGTTCCCAATAAGGACGAAACCGGCCTACTGGATGAATTGCCTTTTCTAAATTATACAAGTCTTAGTTTGTAAGTAATTAATGGATAAGGTGTTTATATCAAGACCACAACCTTGATTATAATAATTGTTATCACTACCCGCGCAACCAATGTTCGTTTAACTGAAATCAGCAATAGAATTAAACGAACATTGGCTGCGCGGGCGGTGATGATAACTACTTTAATCAAAGTTGCGATCTTTATATAAACACATAACCCATTATGTACATATATATTTCAGTATAAAATAATTATTGTATAGTGTAGAAATGGCAATTCATCCAGTAGATCGGTTTCGTCCTTATTGGGAACTCCTCAAGTACTGTCCAGAATTTGCCGCAGGCAGGGCTGGAGTCTGTTTACTATTATCCGTATTAACTGTGCGGGTGATGATCACGGATCGAAATCAATCTACCAAACTTGCAATAACCACAAATTATTTTCTAATGAGTCACAAAATAAAATAGAGGATATTAGGCATCATAATGAATAAAAGAATCAATGTTCACATAATCATAATCGGCAACAGAGTTTCTGACATTCTATTACAAACCGAAATTTAACCAACGAAGAAACAGTATTATATCTTCCGCGTTGTCTATAAGCACAATAAAACAATCTCTACAGAGGAAGAATAATGCTTAAACAGTTACCATGAATCGAAACGTAGGTACCATATGCTACTCAACAAATAAGTGTGCGTCTACCTATTCAAACTTCCTCCAGGCGACAACAATAGAGAAGCCACCATGCTAACTAGGCATATAGTCACTATTCTTCTGGTCGTAATGAACACTGTTTTATTTAATAAATTTTAAACATTCCATGAGTTCTTTTGTTGACGAATAAAAAATTAGTTATAAATAATGATCATGAATAGGGTTTGAACGTTACACAAGGTCGAAAAATAAATGATTTAATCACATCCTTTTTTATTTTTGTTTATTAGTTAAACTGAAAGAAACGTCTTACTGAATCCTCCCAGTTCTGTCTATTGTAAGTATTCGTGCCCTTCGATCCAGCCATTATGTGTAAAACAGGACTTGTAAGTTTTCAAAGATCAATCCAATCTAAAAAAAATAAACAACGAAAATTCGCTCTCGCATATTAATAAATGTAAAAAAGGATTTATAAACATAGAAAGTACGCACAGAAAACTCTCTTGGTTAAATTAATTATTTCTATTTCAGAATATTGGCTACCCACGAATAATTAAATTCTTGAACATTTTCTATATACCACTTAAAGAATAAATATTTTCTGAAAGCTTCTGTAACGCTTTAAATCCTCTAAATAAATTACTTTCTAACGTTAGTTAAATAGACCAAGTAAAACGTTTTACTAGTGGACCTGAAGAGAACTGTTAAAGCATTCTTCGAGCCTCCGAGATGCCAGTCTCGAAAAACTCAATTATAAAGTATGCTCATCTAGATAATAATAACTAAACCCCTCAGAATTTTCTCTTAAACTGCATTTCTTAATCCTTCGATTAATTTGTATCTCTGTATCCTCAGATTTTTCTTCGTTAGCATTAAGTTAAAACAAGATTTATTAAAATATATATTTATTATAAAAATGTGTGCGTTCACTGAATACACGGAGAACTGAACAGAATCAAAAATCTTTGAAATAAAAGGTCAATTAAGAATTATGATTTGTTTTAAACTTCAAAATTATATCAAAATGTCGCAAGCCAGAACTACACAGCAAAGCGTTCCGCACAAATAAAATCTCAAGAATAGAATAGAATACAATAGAGTACATTACAATTCTGGGTGACGCGCGCGGTTTAAATGGCTCCAACTTTTTTGAATACTGAATTTGAAAAATTATTACGGACCTTCAAAACTCCATGAAGGAGCTAAGGGAGGAGAACAAAATTATTAAAAATAAAATTTTTAAGCTGGAGTCGGATGTTAGCAATTATTCAGCAAAATTGGATTTATCAGAAAGGAGAAATGATAACTTAAGCGCTAAAATTGAGGAATTGACCGTTGCGTTAAACGACAAGATGGATAAATTAAAAGACAATGTTAAGCCATGGATCGAGTTAAGTGAAATAACTAAAGAAGACGATATATCTACAAAAAGCAGTTCTTCAGGTGAAGAAATATTAAATATTTTATCCAATGAAGTTTCTGCAAGGATTGGAAAACAAGAGCAGTTAATTTTATTTAATCTAAATGAAAATGCTGATCCTAATGATGTTGAAAAGTTAAATGCTTTAATCAGAGATACGACAGAGGCCGACATAACGAAATGTTTCAGAGTTGGCAAGAAATCGGAACGACCAAGGCCGGTTGTGATAAAATTATCAAAGAGGCCGACTAACAAGCAAGTGGAGGATATTAATAAGAAGAAAGAAGAATGTCGTAACTTCCACAACATATTCATCTCCAGAGACAAGACTTTTCTCCAAAGAAAATTGTCAGCGGCAAAAAAGGTAAAGAAGAATTTAGATCAGAGATCAATCAATCAAAAACAAGTTACAATAAAGGGTGTGTCAATCGATTCTAAAATTACAAAAAACGGGGTTTCATTAATGAATGTTGTGGACAGCGGACAGCTACGAACTATAGCTACGGTACCCAACAAACGAATTATAAGGAAACCACAAAAGTTAAAACAGTAACTATCGAAAACTGTAAAGATGAGTTGTGTTGTACATATACTTTATTTTATGCTAATTGTAGAAGTGTTAAGAATAAAACTTTTTTGCTGTGTGATTTTATAATAAGTAACAATTTTGACTTTATAATTTTATCTGAAACCTGGCTGAACAAGAACATTGAAAACTATGAATTTGACATTCCTCATTATTCTCTATTTAGGAAAGACAGATCCCTGGATAAAAGAGGTGGAGGAGTACTTATTTATAGCAAATCGATATTAAATGCAACAGTGTTACATACTAGCGAATATAATACTGTCATTGATTTTTTAACTAAACAAATTGATAATCTGATTTTAACCGCGGTTTACAGAAGGTCGTATGCTAATTTACATGATGATCAAATGTTTACCAATTCTTTTGGCTAAATTTGAAGAGTAATCCTAGACTAGGATACAAACTCCTCACAGACATCAAATATAAGGAAATATTAAAGCTTATATTACCTGTGGGTAAAACTGATTATGAATTTCTCTGTGAATTGGATGAAATATTTGGCAAATTGTTATGTAATCCACAGAACGAAAGCAATTTCATTGATCTACCTGATCCTTTGGGAAACCAGGATCTAGGACTTGTTATTGACAGTGATGCATTGATAGAATTAATGTTAAAAATAAAATCAAAAAACAAAAAGATCACCTTGGTATATCGATTGATAACCTACTTCAATTACCTTTAAATTTTATGAATGCGCTCTGCAATTTTATAAATAGAATTTTAAAGAATGGGAAATTACCAATCAATATACTAACAATAGTAGCTAAACCTTTGCCAAAAGTAAGTACGCCAACGTGTGCCTGTGATTAGAGATTAATCTCTTTTGTCCCTTCGTTTTGGAAGATAATAGAACGATTGATACTTAATTATTTAGAACGTATGCTGCCGGCTGATTTCGATATATGCCAACATGTCTTTACGAAAGACAGGTCGACAACTACTAATATGCTCTCTATTTGGAAACATGTAAATTACATTAGATGAGTAAAAAAGTTAGATGCATTAATTGTATTCATATAGATATCTCAAAAGCTTTTTGACTCTATATCTTTTTTGATGCTATTTTGAATGCGATTAATTTATTGAATATTGATCCTGAATCATTTTTAGATTACTTAGATACTATTTATGCATAATCGAAGAATGAGTATTCAAGTAAACGATTTGATATCTAAATCGGAAAAAGGGTAACAAGTGGAGTTCTACAGGGATCAAGTTTGGGGCCAATTTTATTTACAAATTGTATTTGCAACATTTGGAAATCCGGGACAGATCCCTGGAATTCGGTCGAGTTTTGGTAAATTCGCTGATGATTTTGAAGATAACCTTTCCAATTTCGATCCAAACGATGTCGAATTCTCCAAAAATAATGTGACACTAGATTTGTATGATTTAAGTAGATATTTGTTAACACTAGGGCTGAGAATAAACAGTAAAAAGACGAGAGAGTTTAAAAAATAGGTAACAGAACAGAATTTTTAATTATGTTTATTTCTTTTCAGTGATGCTGGAGATTAATGATGTTTTTGCAGATTAAAACTTATGCAAGAAATTAAGGATTTAGGCATAACTATTCATTGTACGGCTTCTGCTGAGACGACATATTGAAAGGAGAGTAGGCAGTGCCAAGAACAGATGGGCACTAATAAAATAGAAATATAATATCGCATGAAATAAAATTTAAAATGTTTATAATATGGATTAGACCGATACTAGAATATGCTGCCGCTACTTGGAATCCTTTAACAAAGGGTTTGTCTAATAAGATAGAAGCTGTACAAAGAAAAGTTGTGAAACAAATTAGTCCTATCTCCTGCACTATATACGCCACTAGATTACAGTTTGTATCACTGCATCCTTTATGGTTTCGGAGAATGTGCTATTGCATAAAAGCTTTCCATTCGAACCAGTGGACTGGTGCCTATATGAATCCAATAAGAAAGAGTCATGAAATTGGAACTAGATCTGGTCATTTTGCAATATCTCCACCATTGGTGGGGAATGTTGCGAGCAAGCTATTCTCTTTTTCAAAAATTTACAAAATTTACAATCAATTGCCAAAGGGGCTTAGAGAAACGCCTCCAACTAAAATGTCTTTTAAATTTTTATCTACCGAACTAGAAAAAGTGTTCAATCCTGCTGATATTTTTAATTTTGATTATGATAATACTTTCTCATGGTTAAATAAAAGACAGGATTAATTGTTTTTCAGCAACATAATTATCTTCAAATTTTGTATTATTAAAACTGAAATGTTATGCATTATATCATCTTGTTAATCAACAATGCATACAATCAATTATTAGTCATGGTTCCCTTTTTTTCTTACAAATGTTATACTCGAATTATACCTTAAATTTTTCTAATTTTGATGAAGAATCTATCACTCTTTACAGCTGAACTTTCTGATGCTGATAAATTGTACAGTACAACTAATTGCACATATTTATGTGATGTGATATCTTTTTATATTGTACATTTTCTAATTTTATTATTTGATGGAACATGTGTGGTTTGAATCCAAATAAAGATATTCTATTCTATTCTATTCTATTTTATCTCTATTTGGATTTAAGCTACACATAATCTACCAAATATATAATAATATTAGAAAAATTACAACATATAAAATATATCGCATCACATAAATGTTTAGATTAAATCTCGAATAAAAATGTAAATCCCAATAATTTGGATTTATTATTTTTCAACATCTGAACATTCAGCCGTAATATTAATACATACGCTATTACAGTTTTGATATAATTATTATGATCAGGGTAAAAAATTGGTCTTTCTAATTTATCGCATTTATAATATATTTGATTATATAATCAATAATAGATATACCATCGAATTTATTTGACCTGATAATTGAAATTATTAAGATATAATTCGAGTGAAACATACTGCATAAATGAAAACCCTGAATAACAAATGTTGACTTATATCATAATAAAATGCATAACTTTTCCTATATAATAATGCAGATAGTAGATGTAAAAATTTCTAGAAGGTATGTTGCTGATCACATTTATCCTTGTCATTTGTTTGTCCAAGACAAATTATTTTTATTATCAAAATTAAAAAGATTAAAATGTTTGTATATATTTTCTAGTTCATTACATAGAAACTCAACAGATACATGCGACGAAGAAGTTGAACAACTTGTTTAAGGCACGCGACAACCTTGCATGCAACTCTAGACTACTCATATAATCACTTGCTCGCGCACTCGCACTGTGACGTATCGATGAGCACATTAAACAGATTATCAACAAACAAGCGCTTAATATCGAGAGACGCATCCGAACGGTTCCTAACTCCCGGATAAAGTTCGCAATCATCAAACACCAATTGCTACAAAATTCCAAAACCTCATATATAAACTTCTCTCGGTCGGACGACTCCTGATTTTCCGACGATTATTTAAATAATCTCCTCGATTCCTTCTCCACTCCCACCCGCCTGCTGAGATGTTAGACAACGGAGACTCTAAGAATCTACGCTGGTTGAACTATTCACCGGCGTCTGTCTCTCTACCAATTAAAGACATCATATCTAAACACCAATTCGATCAATGCGGTGTCCCGGTCAGCATGATAGCATTTCTTGGCTTGAATCTCTTCTCTCTGATTGCCGATGTTATCAACCGATGCCTCTAAACTACATATCTTTTCCCGGAATGGCTTAATTCGACAATCTCTTCTATCCCAAAAATTGCACTTCGTCGATCTCCTCATTCAGAGATCTCCGCCCAAATACTATCGTCCCTTCTTTCACTAAAATCTTCGACAGGGTCTTATACAAACTAATCTAACCTTTCATTAAGTCTCTTGATCAACATGGCTTCTTGAATGGCTGCTTCTCTTCCACCAACTTAGTCAGTGTCCCTAATCACTGCTACTCCTCTTTTCCAAAGGTCATAAATGCACTCACCTCTTCCTAGATATATTGATTCTTTGTCAATTTAAGCAATTTAATCCGCATTATTGAGCAGTGGTATCTGCGGTAAAGTACTCAATCTTATCAGTTACTATCTTCGAAACCGACGTGCAACTGTAAAAGTCGGAAATAGTCACTCGAAATAGTCACCCTTATCCGATCAGAAGTTCCCTAGGGCTGCGTACTTGGTCCTATTCTTTTCAACCTTACACTCGCGCAGGTACAGAATAGAATAGAATAGGATATATATATTTGGATTTTAACTACACATGTTCCATCAAATATATAATAATATTGGTCCTATTCTTTTCAACCTTACACTCGCGCAGGTACAGAATAGAATAGAATAGAATATATTTATTTGGATTCAAACCATACATGTTCCATCAAATATATAATAATATTGGAATTGTACAATATAAAAAAGATATAACATAACATAAATAGGAACAATTAGTCTCATATAGATAAGTAGTTCTCTCTAGTTATAATATACAATATATCAAAATAAATTTGAACTCTACGCGCGCGGATTGAAATGGCTCCGATTTTATTGCATACAGAAATTGAGAAAATCGTTACGAACCTTCAGAACTAAACAAAGGTGCTGAAGGAAAAGAACAGCCTTATTAAAAATAGAATGTCCAAATTAGAAACTGACGTTGATGTGTACGCTGTAAAATTGGAGCTAACGGAAGAGAAAAATGGAACTTTAAGCGCGCAAATTGTAGAGTTGACTGAAGCGCTACATGTGAAGATAGATAAATTACAGATAGATGTTCGGCCATGGGTAGAGTTGGCTGATACAACAGCGGAAGTCGATAAGCCAATCAAAAATAAAACATCAGGCGAAGAAATTCTAAATATATTAGCAAATGAAGTCTTGGCGCGGAATAGCAAACAAAACCAGCTAATTGAATTTAATCTTGAAAATGCCGACGTAAAAGACGTTGAGAAATTAAACGTTTTGATCCGGGACGCGACACAATCTGATATTACTAAATGTTATAGGGTAGGCAAACGGTCTAATCGTCCAAGACCAGTTGTGGTAAAATTATCAAAAACGTCAACAAATAAGCAGATTGAAGCCATCAATAAAAAGGAAGGTGAGAACCCAAATTTTCATAGCGTATTTATTGCACGTGACAAAACATTTCTCAAACGTAAAATGGCAAAAGCGAAAAGGCTAAAGAACAATCAGGAGCGGAAACCATCTACTTCAGATCACTCTATTATAAGGAATTCACCAAATAAAGCAAACATATCAAAAAACGAGGTATCGTTATTCAATGTTGTGGACAGCGAGGGAGGAGATGTATAGCCTCAAAACCCGGCAAAAGAAAAATAAAGAAACCAACAAAGCTGAACCAGTAAAAGTCGATAGCTATTTAGATAAGTTGTATACTACATATACTTTATTTCTGCCAACTTTAAAAGTGTTAAGAACAAAAACATTTTGTTCAACAAGGACATTGAAAACAACAAATTTGACATTCCTCACTATTCTTTATTTAGAAAAGACAGATTGCTGGATAAAAGAAGAGGAGTACTCATTTATAGTAAATCTGTATTAATTGAGAAAATTTTACATAATTGTGAATATAATGCTATTTGGGAAAAAGAGGTCCCTCCAGTTAACGGCATCACGGAGAGGAGAGGACACAGTCCAGTTGGTTGTTCCCTTGGGTAGGAAAGTGCACGAATTAATTTAGCAGGTTATCCGCGAAGTGTCAAAGCAGTGGGTGACTTTCAGAAGTTAGATTTTTCTAGTTTATCATGGGGAGGTTAAGGTCACCCACAACGACGTACCGATCGGAGTGCTGTGAGTAAAAAGTGGATAAAAGTTGAGCCCCGCGAATGTCGTCGATTATTGAGAGGTTGGAGGGTTTGTAGACAACACATGTAGGTATACTTTGGTTATGGATCTGTTTAACTGAAACGAGAAAACTTCCAATCCTAGAGAGTTTGATGTTGACAAACGTTTAGGCAGGATAAACGATCGGACATAGGCAGCCAGCCCGCCCCTAGGACCGACAGTTCTGTCATTACGAAGGAAAGTGTAACCATGGATGAGGAAAAGGTCATCACAGTGGATTGATGGGGACAGCGATGTTTCAACAAGAAAGCATATGTCTAGCTCGTTAAAGAATAGAAATGCTCGCGGTTGATTGATTTTGGGTGTAAGTGATCTGTAATTGATGAGAATTGTTGAGAGTGCTCTGTGGAAAGGATGGTTAGACCGGGCAGGAGAAGCGTGTGGGGGATTTCCGCTGGCAGGCGGGGCGAGATCGGGAGCTGATGAGGGTGACTGACCGCTCGTTGACGAAGATAGAGTGGTCAGCGTCGATCTGGATCTCTTTTGTCCCACTTTTGTCGGGTGGGTGAGTTATTTGGAGGATTTGAAAGCAAGAAGGAGGCGAGATATCTGGTGTCGAGGGGGCGCGCTGAAACGGCGTTGGTGGGGTGAGAGGGGACAGGAACTGATCAGGGGCTGAGACTCAACTGTCGTGAGAGGGGTCGATGAGGTTTTCGTAAGAGGGAGTTGAAGTTGGTGGTGCTGAGTCAATATCCCGCTTGGCCTTAGGCGACTTTCATTTAATCGGTTTCTGGACCACACCATCGGCCGCAAAAGTGGCATGACGTGGGGATGTGGGTCTGTCAGATGAAAAAGGGAGAGAAGGTGCCTTATTGTTTTGAGAAGCAAAACACAGAAACGTAATTTTCAAAATGCACACGTGCAATTTTTCAGAATCAACTGGAAACCTTTTAGAGAGTTAAGCATACTAATTGATCATGAAATTTTTATATAATGAACACTGATGAATTTGTTTCTTCCGTTTCAAAGTTATTATCCGATATATTTCAGGCATCTACGTTTACAGATATTATATCGAAGCGAATCAATGGGAAAATATGTAAACTAAGAATTAAACGAGATAATAAAATGAAGTATAGTCTTATCACTGCTGATAATCCGTCAAAGGTTAGAAAGAATTATTTTTGCCAAACTGAAGAGTAATCCTAGACTAGGATACAAACTCCTCACAGATTATAGTAAATATAAGGAAAAATTAAAGCTTGCATTACCTGTGGATAAAACTGAGTATGAATTTCTCTGTGAATTGGATGAAGTATTTGGCAATTTCATATGTAATCCACAAAAGGAAAGCAATTTCATCGATCAACATGATCCTTCGGGAGACCAGGAACCAGGACTTGTGATTGTAAGTGATGCCTTGATAAAATTAATGTTAAAAATGCAATTCAAAAAACAAAAAGATTACCTTGGTATATCGATCGATAACCTACGTCAATTATCTTTAAGAATGGGAAAATACTAGTCCATATTCTAACGATAGTAGCTAAACCGTTGCCAAAAGTAAATAAGCCAAATTGCGCCAGTGATTATAGACTAATCTCTATTATCCCTTCGTTTTTAAAGATAATAGAACGATTGATACTAGATCATTAAAAGCGTATGTTGCCGGTTGATATTGATATCAGATCGACAATTATTAATATACTTTCTATGTGGAAACTTTAATTCCATTAGATGAGAAAAGGTTAGATGCATTAATTTTAGTTATAGATATCTAAAAAGATTTTGACTCTATATCTTTTGATGCTTTTTTGAATGCGATTTATTTATTGAATATTGATTCGAATATTTTTAGATTACTTAGATACAATTAATATAATCGAAGAATGCGTATTCAAGTAATTGATTTGAAATCAAAATCGAAAAGAGGATCAAGTGGAATTCAACGGAGATCAAGTTTGAGGCCAAATTTATTTAAAATCGTATTTGTACATTTGGAAATGAAGATCCTTAACGGTCGAGTTTGCAAATTCGCTGATGATTTGAAGATAACCTTTCCAATTGATCCAAACAATGTCGAATTCTCCAAAAATAATGTGACACTAGATTTGTATGATTTAAGTAGATATTTGTTAACACTAGGGCTGAGAATAAACAGTAAAAAGACGAGAGCTTTAAAAATAGGTAACAGAACAGAATTTAATTATGTTTATTTTCATGATGCTGAGATTAATGATGTTTTTGAGATTAAACTTATGCAAGAAATTAAGGATTTAGGCATAACTATTCATTGTACGGCTTCTGCTGAGAGACATATTGAAAGGATAGTAGGCAGTGCCAAGAACAGATGGGCACTAATAAATAGAAATATAATATCGCATGAAATAAAATTTAAAATGTTTATAATATGGATTAGACCGATACTAGAATATGCTGCCGCTACTTGGAATCCTTTAACAAAGGGTTTGTCTAATAAGATAGAAGCTGTACAAAGAAAAGTTGTGAAACAAATTAGTCCTATCTCCTGCACTATATACGCCACTAGATTACAGTTTGTATCACTGCATCCTTTATGGTTTCGGAGAATGTGCTATTGCATAAAAGCTTTCCATTCGAACCAGTGGACTGGTGCCTATATGAATCCAATAAGAAAGAGTCATGAAATTGGAACTAGATCTGGTCATTTTGCAATATCTCCACCATTGGTGGGGAATGTTGCGAGCAAGCTATTCTCTTTTTCAAAAATTTACAAAATTTACAATCAATTGCCAAAGGGGCTTAGAGAAACGCCTCCAACTAAAATGTCTTTTAAATTTTTATCTACCGAACTAGAAAAAGTGTTCAATCCTGCTGATATTTTTAATTTTGATTATGATAATACTTTCTCGTGGTTGAATAAAAGACAAGGATAATTGTTATCAGCAGCATAACTTCTTGAGATTCTATCTCCAAGTTTTGTATTATTAAAATTGAAATGTTATGCATTATATCATCATGTTAATCAACAATACATACTATCAATAGCTAGTCATGTTTCCCATTTTTTGCATAGTATTACACTCGAATTATAGATTAATTTTTACTATTTCGGTGATGAATCTATTTCTCTTAACTTTCTGATGTTGATATATTGTACAGTACAATAGTGAGATTTACTTATCTATATGAGACTAATTGCAAATATTTATATGATTTGATAAATTTTTTGGTATTGTACATTTTCCAATATTATTATCTATTTGATGGAACATGTGTGGTTTGAATCCAAATAAAGATATTCTATTCTATTCTGTATACTGTAAAATCTGAATATTTGGCTGTAATTTTTATTATGATATAGGAAAATGAATGATCCTATAAATTAATCGCATTTTTACAATTATCGATTATATAAATTGTTATAGTGTAGGGGTCTTTTGCGGGGTTCTTATGTCCCTACATATAATTGGTAGCGGCTGTGGAGATCCGTGCTTATGATCAATCCCCGGCCTTTTCCCAATGGGTAATGTGAGAAGTCTAATTCGAATGATCACATATGTATTGTACACAATGTTGCATGGAAAATTTGTAGTTAGTCCAAATTGACCGTGCTCTAGACGGCCACAAAACGAAATTCTGTTAGCACAATTGACTGTCTTATACAAAAGTCACAGTTAAACAAATTTTTCCGTGCTCTAGACGGCAGCAAAATGAAACACTGTTAACAAAGTTGAATGTCTTATGTACAAGCAATTATTCTTTCACAAATGTCGAATTGTGCTTAATACATGTAACCGATTGAAAATATATGATGATATAAATAAAGTCACTGGTAAAAGTTTGTCACTGATGATAAATAGATTAAAATCGTGTAAAAACTTCAATGAAAAAACTTCACAAATAATTAATCCACTGTTTGCTATGGTTTTAACTTATTTGATTATAATAAGCCATTGTACTCTGAAACTAGACTAGGTATAATTAGATGCGAACAGTAAATCACTTGTATAAACTGCGAATAATCCAACGAAGAGAAATAAATCCACTATGACACTATAATCCACCGCATGCTCCCTGCGTATTGCGCGCGGGTGTCTATCTTTAATAAACAACCATATTAATTACAAATAAAAGTGCAGCCCATCAGTACTTCTTCAACAAACTTCTTTGTGATACGACCGATTGGAAACGAAACTGGTTTCTTCTCAAACCATAATATTTCCTTCACCCTAGGATATTTTCTTTACTGACTTTGGAGGGCGAAATCCCTCAGGCAGTCATCTAATTTTCCAATTTATCCCTCTGGTTTTAATCTTTCCTTCTCGATTCACTGATACCACTTCTCAGCCCATTCCTGACCCCATCATATCCACATTGTGGATACTCTACTACGTTTTGCTCATCAAATTCTTTTCTTTCTTGTTTCAGCGGAAGACCGGAAACTCAACAGCCCTACCGACCCACCAACGGTTTGCTTCGGACATCGACTCCCCCTCGTCTTCCTTCAATCACAGCCTCGTTCTACGGACGCCAGCGACCCCTGCAAGACTCACTCGCTTCAATCCAGCAGATTCCATCCAGGTCTATGCTATGCTCCATCAACTCAATCTCCACGACAATGGACTCCATCGGTCGACGTCTGCCTCCGGTCCGCCATCATTTTCGATCTCACACTTGAACTCATCTGTCCGGACCCAACCTACCCCGCTTGGATGCTCTGACACTTCATGGACTATCTCCAATTGATCTTGTCTAGTCAAATAGAACTTCGTTTTTATTTTTCACCAGATTGAACTATCTTGATGTTAATGATAACTTTTCCCTTCATCAACCCCTCCCCCTGCTATTAAATACTTTGCTAGTCACAATTCCATTCACCTCCACATATCCTACCCTTGATTTGTTATTTCAATGGTCGGGCCAGTTGTCCTTTGATGCCAAATAAATGTATTATTATTATTAAAAAATCTCAATTAAAACTGCTTCAAACTAACAGAGATTGTTTCTAAAATCACAGTTAAGAGAAATATTGTGTAAAAACAGAGTTAGATTATTTGACCTTAAAGAGCACCATATTTGTCAAAATTGAACATCGTTGGGTTGTAACGCGGAGCCGCGTGTTACAAAAGATTCATCATCGAAATAGGAAAAATTAATGTATAATTCGAGTGTAGCATTATGCAAAAATGATAATCATGACTAGCAATTGATTATGCGTATTGTTGACTAACATGATGATATAGATAGATTTAGTCGTCAATTTGAAGTGGCGATTTTAAAAGACACGACAGCGCAAGAAGTCTTGTTCGCGTTTCTACATAATTGGATATCGCGTTATGGTGTTCCGGAAAAGGTCACTAGTGATCGCGGTAGTCAATTTATGTCCTAGCTTTTTGAGAGATCCCTCAACATCATGGGAACCACTGTACTACATACTAGCGCGTATAACCCACGAGCGAATGGGATAGTAGAAAGGCTGCATCGTGAACTAAAAGCTGCATTAAGGTGTACTAGTGGAACAAGCTTGATACGCGATCTTCCTATAGTACTACTCGCCATGCGCAACAGATATAGGGCACAATTAGGTACGTCCATAGCAGAACTGGTTTATGGAGAACCATTAAGTTTGTCTGGAGATCTTCTAATAGAAACTCCAAGTAGTCTTGTTTGGGCTTCTAGTTATGTGGATTGGTTCGTAGGAGCACTTAGAGATAAGATGTGTCGTTTAGCTCCGACCAAGACTAGAAAAGCTAAAACCAAATGCTATGTGTCCTCTGATCTAAAATCAGCTTCGCATGTGTATGTAACTAATAAAAATAGGAAGAACTGCCTGACACCATTTTATAAAGGACCATACAAGGTCAAGAGGATGACTGACAAGAATGTCATCATAGAAATAAATGGCATTGAGGATTGTGTTACGTTGGATCGTTGCATTCCCCAGTTTATCTGGATAGACGGTATCACTGAATTAACAGATGCGTTGAATGACCGTCGTTCTATGGGCGAATCTGATGTGTGCAATCCCAACATACAGGCACATAACGAAATGCAGAACTCAGAAGACGCGTTGTCTAATATAGCAAAATCTTATTCTACCAGTTCACAGCATGAAAACTGTTTGACAATACCAGATGATATGGAAGAACCAGTGAAAACTCGTACCGGGCGAGATGACGACTTCAGGGGCGCCATGATGCACAACTCGTTCTGAAAGAGTGCCACGTCAGCCGAAGAATCATGATTACGTCTATTACTAGCTATCTTTTTTTGAGAAGGTGGTGTATGTGGAGGCAGATAAATCCTCCACCAAATGTAAAAAACAATAACTGACATATTTAAACCACCATGGCTGATTGTAACGAATTTTATTTAAAAAGAATTTTTTCTTTTTATTTTCCAGGACATTCTTTGTTTAAATACTTGACTTTGAATTGTGCGCCTTTTATTCTGATATTAAATCACACATAAAAGGGACGTTCTGGAACAGGTAATTTGATTATTCTGTTGTTCACGTATATCTCCTTCCAGATTATTTGTTCGAGAATTATTACGATACAACTTTCGCATTCCGATTGCCAAAAATTAAGTGTCAAATTAATTGTTATACAAATAAGACATGGAGATCGATATTAAATTTGAGGACACAAGTAGGTTAGTGCAGGATATTGCGGAATTGAATCTAGCAGATGTGAATGGAAATATAAGCATATCAGACTCTACTGTGAATTTTAGGACTTCAAGCGATATGGCATCAATGGGGCTCTCAGATACTACTAGGTTAGGGGCCTCTACAAATTGGTAAATATTTGATCATCATATAAACTAGCATACGACGGTCTGTAAACCGCGGTTAAGATCAGGTTATCGATTTGCATAGATAAAAAATCAATGACAGTATTCTAGTTACTAGTATGTAACACTATCGCATTTAATATAGATTTACTATAAATAGGTACTCCTCCACCTCTTTTATCTAGCGATCTGTCTGTTCTAAAAAAAGAATAATGAGGAACGTCAAATTCATGATTCTCAATGTCCTTGTTGAGCCAAGTTTCAGATAAAATTATAAAATCAAAATCGTTACATTTTAACACGCATTTCCGCGTTACAACCCAACGATGTTCAATTTTGACAAATATAGTGCTCTTTAAGGTCAAATAATCTAACTCTGTTTTTACACAATATTTATCTTAACTGTGATTTTAGAAACAATTTCTGTTAGTTTCAAGCATTTTTAATTGAGATTTCTTGAACTGCAATTTTAATTGTAATTAATAGGGTTTTGTTTAATAAATATAGAGACCCGCGCGCAATACGCAGGGAACATGCGGTGGATTATAGTGCATATGTGGATCGATAGTTTTTCTTAGCGTTCAGATATGATTTCACGTATCAAGACATCAGATGTTCCTCAATCACTTTCACAAATTCTATAGTTCAATGGATTATTATAATTAAATAATTTAAAAACCTAGCAAACAGTGGATTAATTATTTGTTATGTTTTTCAAGACTGTTTTTACACGATTTTATCATCCATCATCAGTGGCAGTATTTACCAGTAACTTTATTTATATCATCATATATTTTCAATCATTAACGTGTATTCATCACGATTTAGACGTTTATTTAACTGTGAATTGATAATTACTTGTGTTGTCAATATATCATTTTGTTGCCGTCTAGAGCACGGTCCGTTTTGTTTAACTGTGAATTGATACTTACTTGTGTATAAGACATTCAATTTTGTTGACAATATATCGTTTTGTTGCCGTCTAGAGCATGGTCAGTTTGGACTTACTGTGAATTTTTTCTTTGCAAAATTGTGTACAATATACGTATGATGATTTGACTTAGCCTTCTCACATCACCCATCGGAAAAAGGTCGGGGACTTATCATAAGCACGGATCTCAACAGCAGCTACCAGGTATATGTAGGAATGGTACAGCATCACGAACTAGATAGCTACCTCGAAAAATGTCTTACAATAGTAACAAAATTGCCTACAACATATTACAAAATTTACACAGAAAAAAGTTTGTTTTTAACACTTCTACATTTTGCATAAAAAGTATATGTACAATACGATTTATGTTTACTATTTTCGCTATTTACTGATTTAATTTTTTTGTTTCTTTATAGTTCTTTTGCTGGGTATCGTAGCTATAGTTCTCTTCTGTCCGCTATCCAAGATATTTATTAGTGATGCACCGTTTTTTGTGATTCTAGAGTTAATTGACAAACTCATTATGGTAACATGTTTAGATTAGATGCTCCTTGATCTTGAAATGATCCTTGATTGTTTCAGGTTTGAGGATAACCTTTTCAACTCTCCCGGATGCAAATTTCCCCCTTTATATTGAAATAATATATTCGGTCAAGCACCTTGGTATCTATTTTTTTAAATCTCTAGACGTCTCCCAACACCTTACAAACACTACTTCCAAACTCTTCAAATGGACCCGTTTGATCTGCTTCAAGACTAATAACCCCTCTTCAACTCACGCTATACAAGGTCTGTGTCCTAACCTTCATTTCATACGCTAGCGAATTCTACTCTCTTCTCACACTAGCCTCCTCGTACGCCATCGAACAGATTTCTAAAGCCAGTCTTCCCTCACGGCCAAGATTATTGGGAACGCCTACTCCTGGCCAATCATCTACCGCTTTGGTTTACAAGTCACCTAAGATTCCTTCCTTTTATTCAAAAGATCAAAACTTGTCTATCACTGTCCAACTTTGCTCACCAAAGTCACTACTACGCCACTCGCTCTAGCAACTCTTCAATCCAATCCAACCATACTCCCAATATATTTAACAAAAATCTATCTCTTTCTCAAAGCCACTAGTGTTTTCAACGCTTTTCCCACGGATATAAAGCTCCTATTCCAGCATGAATTTAAAAAGGCGGCCTACAAGTACTTCTTTAACAAATTTCTATGTGAGACGACCGATTGGAAGCGCAATTGGTTCCTCCTTAAACCATAACACTTCTTTCATCCCCAGGCTATTCATTTATTACTAGTTTCGGAGGGTGAAGCCCCTTCTGGCTGGCCTCTAATTTCCACTTTTCCCCTCTGATTTTAAATATCTCACTCTTGACTCCATGATACCATTTCTATTGTCATATTTCATTCTATCGCATCCAAAATAGAGAATACTCTACCATGTTTTGCTCAATTAATTTTTTCCTTTTTGTTTCAGCGAACGACCGGATACTCGAAAAGTCTATTGGACCGACGATTTACATCGGACATTTATTCCATCTTACCTACTATCGGTCATAACCTCGCTCAACGGAAGCCAGTGAAAACTGCACGAGACAAAGCTTCAATCTAGTCGACTTTATGCTAATAAATACTACCCTACATAAATTCAATATCCACGACAAAGAACTCCGTCGGTTGACGTCTTCTACCGGCCCGCCATCACTTTCTAACTCACACTCAAATTTGTAGGTCCGAAACCAGCCTACCCCGCATTGATGCTCGGACCCTTCATGGATTGTACTCTAGTTGATCTTGTCTAGTCAAATGGAATCTCTCTTTTACACCAGATTGAACTTCTCTTCCTCAAATTATTCCTCCCCTGTAGTTAAATACTTTGCTAGTCACAATTTCATTCATCTCCACATATACTACCTTTGATTTGTTATTTCAATGGTTGGGCCTGTTTGCCTTTGTTGCCAGATAAATGCATTATTATTTTTTTATTAAATTTAAAAGACATCTTAGTGTAGAGGCTCCAACCCTATTAGTTAATGAGAACCACGTAGACCTCATGTCGGATTCAGTCTTAATACATCTATATGCGTCTGATAAGTTGGTTTTCTCTTCCACATCTATTAAGTTCATGCCTACAATATCTTGTGTTAAATTTTCAGTGTCTTTGAACAGAAGATTAGCTTCCATTTTAATCAAACTTAAATATGTATTTCATTACTTTAGTAATAGACAAATGACTGTGTATTTCTTACGCAACAATACACCCCAGTCAATAAATTGGAAAGAGATTAAACGCGAAAAAAAGAATTATTAAATTACCTGTTACTGAACATTCCCAAAATGCACGATTCAAAACAAAATTTAGTAGCAGGATTATATTGTGAAGATCAAGAATTGTAAATATTGAAATAGAGTAAAAAAAGTCAAACACAGCTTGCTAGAGAAAATCACACCTGAACAACTACAGAATACCGAAACTCGAATTACGCACAATTCAAAAGTATATATACTGTATAGAACATAAACAAAGAATGTTCCAGAAATTAAACAAATATTTTCTTTTTAACAATATCCAATTTAATCAGCAACAGTGGTTTAATTTAATCATGAATTGTTACTTGAATTTTGTCGGAGGAAATATCTTCCCCTACATTAGATGGAGGTGTTTCCTTAAGTTCCTTTAACAATTGATTGTAAATTTTATAAATTTTCAAAAAAGAAAATAGCTTTCATGCAACATTTCTCACCAAAAAAAGAGAGAAATCCAAATATCCAGATATATTTCCTACTTCATGAATTTTTTATTTGTTTGCTGTAATAAATGGGCTATGCTAGTTTACATTTCTTAGTAACAGCTGAGTTAACTTTGTTTAAAGAAAAGACGTTGCTTAGTATTGCGTTTGCTTATTAACAAAATTTGCCAAATTGAATTGATTTACGAGTTATCGTGGATTTATTTTCTGATTCTTTTCACTATTTAACGCAATTTATGTAAGTTGAAAGTTCATACTTCTTGTTATTCTAAATTTGTTTGAACGAGTAGTATAATAATAATATTCTAAACAAGACCGTTTTAAAATTAATATTAATAATTTTAGAATTTAGAAGTCGTCCGATAAAATTTAACTAAAAGATTATTTCAAAATTTCACTGCTGCGTCTTTCTTAAACAAATATTGTGGGGGGAAATTACTTTAATAATTTTGGAACATTATTTTTTAAATAGAATTTTTTTATTTTGATTACAATCACATATGTTCTTTCAAATAATTAACAGTATCAGAAAATGTACAATAGATATGAGGCATCACATCACATAATAATGGAAATTAGGAAATAAAGTCAGGCTAAATTATCACGTATAAATAAATAAATTTAATTTTGTTATTGGTTGAGTCAACACAAGGGAACTCCTGTGGTATTATCACTGCGTACACCAAATGAAATTATAATAAAATTGTTATCATATAGACAAATTACAATCGTTTTAATGAATAGTTTTGTCATAAAGTGTGTGGATTAAACTCGTAAAGCAGAATTTTGGCAATCACAAATATAAAATATCGAACTGGAAACTCAACAGACCATTGTAGAGGCAGATATTTCCTCCGAAACAAGTTGCACTTTTGTCAGGCCACTATTTACACGTTGTATTACTATGCAAAACATAGTACTAAGCAACGACATTTCTATGAACAATGAATAATTATTTTAGCACACAAATAACGAAGTTAAATTAAAATATGTAAGAATTGTTTATTTGGCAGTTTTGAGTTTTCTGTTCGGTTTGCCTCATGTATTTTGACTTATGTCCATTGCAGCAACATTCTGATTTTCCATTGCATTTTTTCCTGAACCTAAACAATGTGTAGGATAATTAATTGTTTAGACATCAATTAACTCCTCATATAAAAATCAAATTTTATTTTTTGGACATTTGATGTTATCGCTGGTTTTGTAAAACAATATTGTGTTTTCTATCTTTTTGATGCAAATTTCAATACTTTATTAACAAAGAGTATTCAGATATAAAAACACAATATTGTTTTACGAAACCAGCGATAACATCAAATGTCCAAAAAATAAAATTTGATTTATTTTTATATGAGGAGTTAATTGATGTCCAATAAATTAATTACCCTCCACACTGTTTAGGTTCAGGAAAAATGCAATGGAGAATCAGAATATTGCTGCAATGGGCAGAGAATTCAAAATACTTCAGGTACACCGAACAGAAAACTCAAAACTGACAAATAAACAATTCCTACGTAGTTTAATTTAACTTCCTTATTTGTTTACTAAAATAATTCAACATTGCTTATAGAAATGTTGTTGTTTAGTACTATGTTTGCATTGTAACACGCGGCTCCGCGTTACAACCCAACGATGTTTAATTTTGACAAATATAGTTCTCTTTAAGGTCAAATAGTCTAAATCTGTTTTTACACAATATTTCTCTCAACAATCTCTGTTCTTTTCAAGCAGTTTTAATTGAGATTCCTTGAACTGCAAATTTAATTGTAATAAATAGGGTTTTGTTTAAGAAATATACACACCCGCGCTCAAAACGCAGGTAACATGCGGTGGATTGTAAAGCCTTTGTGTTCAAACAATGGTTTTATTGACTTTTTTGCATTAATCTCAGTTTACACTATTAATAACAGTTCATATACGATTCTAAGTATCAGAATATTAGAGTTCAATGGATTATTATAATTAAAACATTCAAAACCTAGCAAACAGTGGAATAAGTGTTTGTGATGTTTTTTAAAGACTGTTTTACACGATTTTTATCCATCAATTATCAGTGACAATATTTACTAGTGACTTTAAACTAAATTGGTAATCAGTCTGGATTTAAATCATCGTATTTTTTCAATCGTCTTCATGAATTCATCACGATTCAGACGATTTTGTTCTAGATAAGCACATGTGTATAAGACTTTTAATTGTGTTGACAATATATCATTTTGTTGCTCGAGAGTCTCATCGTCAGGTCAGATTGGGCTTCGGTCAACGCCGTCGACCACAGACGCAATCAGAGCAGGCGTGACCAGTGTCGACCACCGTCTCGAAACATCAACAAGAGGTCGACGTCCAGAGGCCATGCCACAGTTCCAGAGCTTCCGGCGGAGTGATGTCCGAATCATCGCAGCTATGGCCACTACTCGCGCTATCGCCTCAGAAATAACTGCAGATTCCCTCGTACAGATACGATGTTCAGATGGGCGCGATTACTTTCGACAGCTCAGGATGATTCGCCAATGGACGGTTTGGAAAACATCCGGGGTCAGCCTGCTCTGCGGCAGTAGACGTCTGATGGCTCGAAGCACGTTGCTTTCGCAGTAGAGCGCAATCAAACTATTGTCTTTACAGCGACGGCTCCAGTCAAGTCATGTTTCAAACGCCCAAATGCCAGCAACCGACTTCCTCGTCATTTGCATTATGTATCAGTTGTTGCGAACCTAGCAAAAAATTAGTTCAGTTGTGACCAGAAGGATTAACCAAAGGCAGCATGAACGGAAATAATAATCTCATGCACATTCGTTTCGTGATCATTGGCGACTCATCATTATTTCGCCCTTTAACCACTATATATTTGGGTGAAGAATGTGGGATAATAGGACGGTACAATCTCCTAGACGAATGTGTAAACCTGCAATAGTGAAGCTAACATCATATAAAGTCTACGACAATGCGACTTCAACGCTAACTCACACTATATAATATATATATATATATATATATATATATATATATATATATATATATATATATATATATATATATATATATACCGAGTCTGTAAGGATACTAACACTCTGGCCATTGTGTTAGTAACTGATACCTTTTTTGAAATCGATGAGTACCGGATACTAACACTATGGTTTCCGAGTCGGTACATGATACCAACCTGATGGATATAAATTTATGCTAAAGTTCACCCAAATTGAGAATTACAACAATTTCCGAACACCTGTTACTCCAGTTAAACCATACACTCTGGCCTTCATCGATATCAGTTATCACATTTCGCGGTAAGCATGACATCATTCAATTCAATATATTACAGTTAAATACTGTTTGTTGCGAAGAACTAATATATATGCAAGTATGTATTAGGTTTTGCGAACCTAGTAACAAATTAGTTCAGTTGCGACCAGAAGGATAAACCAAAGGCAGCATGAACGGAAAGTATAATCTCATGCACATTCGTTTCGTGCTTACTGGCGACTCATCAGTAGGAGCCGGTATTACGCTCTTTAACCACTATATATTTGGTAGAAGAATGTGGAATAATAGGACGGTACAATCTCCAAGACGAATGTGTAAACCTGTAATAGTGAAGCTAACATAAACTGAAGTCAACGACAATACGACTTCAATGCTAACTCACACTATATAATATATATATACCGAGTTTCTAAAGTATACTAACACTATGGCTATTGTGTTAGTAACTGATACCGTTTCGAAATCGATGAGTACCGGATACTAACACTATGGTTTCCGAGTCGGTACATGATACCAACCTGATAGATCGATTTCAAAAAAGTTATCAGTTACTAACACAATAGCCATAGTGTTACCGCGAAAGCAGCCTCATCTATTCAGTTAATTCCTTCAGTTCCTCATGTACCACAACTGGACGATGTTCTAAAGCGACATGAAGAGATTTTCAAACCTATCTCCTTTATGCCCGATCTCAAGAGGAAGCGTGCCATCACAGCGCTCGCATCACCTTATCGAGTCCACTTCCTCATCCTTCCAGAGCACGTCCATTGGCACCACACAAGCATAAGGCCACCGAGCAAGAATTCGTTATGCTACATCAACAAGGCATCTGTGCACGATCCAACTTACCATTTGCGTCGCCTGTGGTAGTTGTACCAAAGAGTGAACCCGGATCATTCAGAGTGCGCGGGGATTATCGTATTCTCAATTCTTGCACACAGTCTGTTTCGTACAGCCTGCCAAATCCAGCTGACCTCATCAGATCTGCTATCGGTCATACTGTGTACTCAAAACTCGACCTAGTGCAAGCTGATTACCAAGTACCCATGGGAAAATACTCCATTTCGTATACCGGAGGTGGCAGGCACGAATATCATTATATGCCTTTCAGTCTGAAGAACTTATCTCAGACATTTCAACGCGTTATGAACGAAATAATAGATGGTCTACCATTTGTAATTCCATACTTTGACGACATTCTGGTATTCTCCAACTCAATGTCCGGATATATACAGCATATTGAGATTCTACTGGCAGGTCTAGCAGACTACGGCCTCCGGCTTCATGACAACAAATGTGTCATTGCGCAAACATCAATTGAATTCCTCGGTCATTAAATTTCCCAGAAAGGCATGACAACTATACCTGCTAAGGTTCGCGCTATTCAAGATCTGCATCTTTCAACCACCGTTCGAGCGTTACGACGGTTTTTAGGCAAGATGAACTCTTCACAAATATCTCGTTCCAGAAAGCCAGTTTGTCAAGAAATCACAACTGATTCAGCTTAACGTGGACGACATACAGGCTTACGAGGATGCTAAAAGGGCTTTATGCAATGCGACCGTGCTTCATTCGACTGATGGGTCTCAAACTTTTGAATTGATCACAGACACATCCGAAGTTACCAGAGGCGCAGTACTTCAACAGTCCATCAATGGCTTACACCGACCTTTCGTGTTCTTCTCGCGAAATCTACAACCTCGCGAGACGCGATATGATACATTAGGTAAAGAATTACTCGCTATCTACGGATCGATCCTACATTTCCACACCTATCTGGATGGCCGATAATTCAAGATCTACACCGACCACTTTCCTCTACTCCCAATGTTCAGAGGAAAGAAAGAGTATTTATATTCACGGCGTGTCAAATCGCAACTTACAGGAATACACAAATATGAATATGAAGTCACTCACGTTAAAGGATCAGAAGACGTAGTTGCAAACTCCCTGAGCCCTCCTGCAGATCTTTGTGCCTCCATCGTGTGTCCTTCACCATCTAATTACTCATTAATTGCATGCAGTAAAGCCAAATGACCGGCTATTCCACGATGTTGACCTATCAGGCGGCGAAGAGACGATACTTACACCTACAGACAGTTTTGCTGACCACTGGCTAACGCCCGACAGCTCACCAGCAACAGAGCCAACTGCGCTGTTATGCCGCTGCGAGCAATAGAAGAACCCTAGTCAGTGTCAGCAGAGACAACATCAGTGTTTATTCGTTACGGCAGAGCCAAACCATCTCCCGTTCGGTTAGCCCCTTTACCGTGTACTATTATTTATTGTCGAGTGGGTGTATGTAACGCGCAGCTCCGCGTTACAACCCAACGACTCTCAATTTCGAAGCATTCGGTTCACCTCAGGGTCACATATACTAATTCTGGTTTTAGACAATCTTTCTCATAACAAAGATTTTAGAAACAATCTTTGTTAGTTGCAAGCAGTTTTAGTTGAGATTTTTTGAGCTGCAGTTTCATTTGTAATTAATGAGGTTTCGTTTAAAAACACCAGGCACCCGCGCGTAACACGCCAGTAGCATGCAATGAATTACTGTGTCTAAGCTGTCAAAAGCAGGATTGATATTTTTTGTGCTCTTGTTCGATTATCAGTGACTCTGAACTATACTGCTAAGGCACTCTGGATTTATTTATCGCGATTTATGACTTTCTGCTTTTGTGGCTAGTTATTAACTTTGTGTTAACAATATTTCATTTTGTTGCCGTCTAGAGCACAGTCAATTTTGACTAACATTGAATTTTAATTTACTTTGTAACGTTGTACATATAATACACGTATGATACTTCGACTTATCATTTTCTTAGATGGAGGCATTTCTCTAAGCCCCTTCTGCAATTGATCGTAAATTTTGTAAATTTTTGAAAAATAGAATAACTTCTCCCAACATTCCCCCTCAAAGGAGGAGAGATAGCCAAATGTCCAGATCTAGTTCCAACTTCAAGAATATTTCTTATTGTATTCATATAGGCACAAGTCCACTGGTTCAAATGGAAAATTTTATTTAATAGCATATCCTCCGAAACGTAAAGTTTGCAGTGATACAAACTATAATCTACTGGCATATATAGAGCAGGAGATAGGGATAACTTGTTTCACAACTTTATTTGTAAAGATTCTATCTTGTTTGACAAACCCTTTTTTAATGGTTTCCAAATAGCAGCAGCATATTCTAGTATCGGTCTAATCCAAATTATATACATTTTAAATTTTATATCGTTTGATAAGATATTTATATTTTTGTGCTGTGGAGGTTAATTTAGTTATTGGTCATCAATTAACTCCTCATACAAAAATAAATAAAATTTTATTTTTGGATATTCAATGTTATCGCTGGTTTCGTAAAATAATATTGTATTTTTGGAAAAAACATTGTAAATTTTTTTGTAGTTCCTTTGTTCTTATTATCGAAGTTTTTTTACTTGTCTTGTTGAAGGTAAAACGAGTGTATTTTCTGAGTTGCTGAAGCGTACAAGCGGAACAGTGCGTGGTTCCATCTACGATATCTTTGCTAATAAATTATTGTAATATTTTTATAGATTGTTCTTTTTAATTATCAGCGAAAAGAACAACAAATTTGCTTCAGGTAATTGACGTGGATATTTGTTTTAAGGTTAATACTCGTCTGGTTCTGTAAACCGTGAATGTCAGCGTATCCTGGTAAGCTTAATTAATATAATATATAAATTGCAAGTAATTTAATGATATTATGGCTGGTTTATTAAATCTTGAGGATATAGAGCAGTTAGCAAGTGACTTAAGGATTGTAGTTTAAAAGATAGTTCAGAGGAACTTAAGTGTTCCAAGACAGATGATCATTCCGCATATATGGATTTTCCGGGCCTGGCATCCCAGAGACTCTCTACAAAAAATGGCGACCGCGCCAGGATCCTCTATGCGGAAAGATATGATGTAGATGATCGCTTTTGCCGCAATTCTATGGATAGCAATGTCAAGCTTAATATGTACAGACCAGACAACCATTCTGAATGGGTCGAAGAAGCAAAATTTTATTTTAAACTAAAACGGATGACCGACCCTATAGAAAGGTTTGCCTCGGCCTGGTGGTGCTTACCTGAGCCATTAAAAAAGAATCTATTTAGACTCAGGAAATTTGTTACTGAGAACGAACCGGCAAATGCATTTGAGCTTCTAGTCGAAGAACTCCTGGACGATATCAACCGAGAGGATTGAACGGATGACTGACTTATTACGTCAGGAAAAGATGGGAAATCTACTTCCATCTGAATTTTATGACAGACTTATTTCAAAATCCATCGGGTTTGATATATCTGAGGAAGTTATAAATAGTATATTTGTAGCAGAATTGCCTGCTAGACTAAGAGCCACCTTGGATGTATATGATACATTGGAACTAGAGTGGCCAAAGAAGCTCAAAGGGTTGGACAAAGTGTATCGTCAGAAGGAACCTAAGGTGTATGCAGTAACCGCAGATTCACGCCTGGAGCAGCAACTCAGACATCTCTCAGAGAGACTCCTGACCGTAGAGAATGAATTAAGTACCCTCCGCAGGGATGTGGGTTGGATAAAAAACAATAAGGAAAGTTCCAACAGAGGTAGGGCAAATTCTCGGAGTCAAAATTTAAATTCCAAGCATCGGAGAGACGAATCGCGTGAGAGTGTACAAGGACCACGCGAGTGGTGCATATCGCATCGTAAATACGCCGAGTTCGGAAAATTTCAGGAGGGGGGAGGCACGTTTCCAAAGTTGAGTGGTCCCCGGTGGAAAGGAAGTAGTCTTACTGTAGCCCAGTCTAAGCTGCCGGAAAACTAATGGAGCCTTCGCTAATAGGAGCCGTAGTGGGGTTGCGCATGCAAGGCTTCAATGTATGCATATTCGAGGCATACTAAAATCATCGAAGTTAGGTTCGGAAGCTTCCATGGAAGAAACGCGCGGTAATGCAGTCCGTAAATCTGTTAGATTTTGGCTGAAAGGTAATCTTAAAGAGGTTGCTGGTTATAGCAACAATAAGTTCGTTATAACAGATGAACTTAGCGGGTTAAACTTCTTAATAGACACGGGTGCAGAGGTGAGCATAGTTTGATCTGATGTGGTAGAAATAGATAGCCCCACAATCGATTATCAACTATGGGCTGCTAATGGAAGTCCAATTGAGATTAAGTGGGTTAAAGAATTGTCAGTGACATTGGGGCAGAAATCTCCATTTACGTGGAATTTTCTGGTCGCTGAGATAACGAGTAAAATCATTGGGGTGAACATTTTGATCCATTTTAATCTCGCTTTAGATCCCAAATCTAGGACCATTGGACAAGGCACTGGGATAGTGACTTATGCTGAGACTGGGATCTCAGTAGTTAGGTCAGTGAGACTACCCAGACCCGTCGTCGCCGATGACTTGGTGGATGTCATCGAGAAACACCTGGCCGTGTTTCTGCCATTCAATGCTAAATGCAAGGGTTTAAAGACAGGCATAGTACACCAAATCGAGTTGGTGGAACCACTACCTTGTTCACCGAAGGCTCAACCGTTAGCACAATATAAGCAGCAGGTAGCTTTTGAAGAATTTAAACGGTTGAGAGAAGAAGGAATTTGTAGGCGTTCAAATTCCAACTTTGCATCTCCAATAGTGGTTGTTCCCAAACCTGAACTAGGTCAACGGAGGGTTTGTGGTAACTATTGTCTATTGAATTCGGTAACGAAAGGCGATTCATATCCTATACCGAATCAGAGTACTTTGCTCAGGGATATAATGGGGTATGAGGTGTATACAACGTTAGATCTGCAGATGGTGTACTATCAAGTACCTATGGAGGCAGAATCTATACCGCTCACAGCAGTGCGATTCCCTGGAGGAGGATCGCATAAATTCTTATGTATGCCTTTTGGGTTGTAGAATGCAAGTCAGACATTCTAACGTCTGACAGAGGAAGTTCTTCAAGACTGTTCATTTGCTAGAGTGTATATAGATGACATCATTATATATAGTCAATCTATGGAGGAACACCGGGAGCACTTGGACGTCGTTTTGTCTAAGCTGGAACATTATGGATTGGTAGTGAAACCAGAAAAGAGCAGGATTGGTTGCTCTATCGTAAAATGTCTTAGACACAACATTTCCAAGGGTGGAATAAAGCCCTTGGAAGATAAGGTACAAGCAATCAAGGATGTGCCAGAACCCAGAACTGTACGCCAGTTGCGTAGATTTTTGGGCATGATTAGCTACTATCGTCGTTTCATACCAGGTTTAGCTGGAATTTTGGGGTCGCTAACTCGACATTTAGTTCGTGAACGGAGCACGATCAAGAAGTCCTGGCCTATTAATTTTAGCCAAGACGACAAGGAAAAATTTCAGAGGGCCAAAGATCTGTTAAGCCAAATAACCACATTAGCACCTGTGGATTGGACTAAGCCGTTTGAGCTGGTCACAGATGCTTCTGATGTAGCCATAGGAGCAGTGTTACATCAACGGGAAAATGGTATAGTCAAGCCGATTGGATTCTATAGTCGGAAACTCCAAGATCGCGAGAAGCGATATGACACGCTTGGAAAGGAGTTACTAGGAGTGTATTCTGCAGTGTTGCATTTTGAGCATTACTTAGATGGACATCATTTTATGATATTAACTGATCATAAACCGTTGTTAAGTATCCTTGGGAAAGCGAATAGGCTAAATTATTCTTGGCGGGTGAATTCACAAATAACCAGATTCGCAGAATTTGATTTTACCATTAGTCATATCTCAGGAAAAGAGAATGTGGTGGCAGATACTCTCAGTAGACCAGACGTATCAGATGAATATATGATTCGTTCGGAGTCACTCGTATGCTCTATTGTATCTTCTAATGATTTTGTCCAGAAATTGATGGAAGCCCAAGGTCTTGATCCTTTAGTAGCTGTTTTGGCAAAGAATCCTACATATACACACAGGAAGATTGGAGATAAGTGGTTATTATGTGAAATCTCCAGGAGCCAACCCAGACCTTATGTACCGTTAGAATTAAGGTATAAGTTAATTCAACAGCTACATGAATTCAGTCATCCATCCATTAAGGCAACTATCAGGATGGTCACTGATAGATATGTATGGCCTAAGATGTCGGAAAGACATAACAGCCTGGGTAAGGACATATGCCCGTTGTCAAACTTGTAAAATTTTGCGTCATACCAAAACTGAAATTAAAACGATTGGTATACCAGCGGATCGTTTCATACATGTTAATATTGATATAATAGAAATGCCCAAAATTTCTAGCCAAAAGTATTTACTCGCGATGGTTGATCGTTTCAGTCATCAATTTGAGGTAGCAATCCTGAAGGACATGACAGCTCAAGAAGGTTTACTTATGTTCTTGCATAATTGGGTGTAGCGATATGGTGTACCGGTAAGGGTAACTACTGATCGTGGTAGTCAATTTATGTCTGAACTGTTTATCAGATCATTGAATACAATGGGGATAGAAGTAAGACACACATGTGCTTATAATCCCAGAGCTAATGGGATGGTTGAGAGACTGCACAGGGAGCTGAAGGCTGCATTACGCTGCACCGGTGGATCCAGTTGGATACATGATTTGCCCATAGTTTTGTTGGCAATGCGAAACAGATACAGAGTTCAGTTAGGAACATCCATAGCAGAACTTGTTTATGGAGAGCCATTGAGGTTACCTGGAGATCTTCTAATAGAAGCTCCAAGTTGTCTCGATTGGGCCTCTAGTTCAGTAGACTGGTTTCTCATGTATATGTAACTAACGAGAACAGACAGAATTGTCTGACTCCGTTCTATAAGGGGCCATTTAAAGTCAATCATATGACTGATAAAAATGCATTTATAGAAGTAAATGGCACAGTAGAGTGTGTAGCACTGAATTGCTGCATTCCACAGTTTATATGGACGGAGGAGGAGACAGAGGAACTGTATCCATCGAAGTATCCAGAAGCTGAGGCGAAATGTGACTCAGAAATGTGTGAGAAAAAGGAAGAGTCGAACAAATATTGAAAAGAAGTGAAGATTAAAACCAAGGCAACTGAAAATAAAGAACAATGCAATATGAACATGAAATCTAGTGAAGTACCAGCACAACTTGTTGAAACTCGTTCTGGAGGAGTCATCAAGAAACCGAAGAATGAGGACTACATCATGTATGCTTAATCATCTTAAACATGAGGGTGTATGTGGAGGTTAATTTAATTATTGGACACCAATTAACTCCTCATATATAAATAAATCAATTTTTATTTTTGGACATTTGATGTTATCGCTGGTTTCGTAAAACAATATTGTATTTTTTGAAAAAATATTGTAAATTTTTGGAAGTTCTTTTGTTCATATTGTCGAAGTTTTTGACTTGTCTTGTCGAAGGTAGAAAAGAGTTTTTTCTGAGTTGCTGAAGCGTACAAGCGGAACACTGCGTGGTTCCATCTACGATATCTTTGCTAATAAATTATTGTAATATTTTTATGGATTGTTCTTTTTAATTATCAGCGAAAAGAACAACAAATTTGCTTCAGGTAATTGACGTGGATATTTGTTTTAAGGTTAATCCTCGTCTTGTTCTGTAAACAGTGAATGTCAGCGTGTCCTGCTGAGCTTAATTAATATAATATATAAATTGCAAGTAATTTAATAATATTATGGCTGGTTTATTAATTATTGAGGATACCGAGCTGTTAGCAAGTGAACTTAAGGATTGTAGCTTAAAAGATAGCTCAGAGGAACTTAAAGGTTCCAAAATAGATGATCATAACGCATATAGGTTTTCTAGGCCTAGCATCCTAGAGTCTCTCTTCTGGTAATGACCAAAGGTCCTCTACAGTGCCCATCTGTTCTTAGCACTGCTTACTATCCTTTTATTTTTTATTTATTTATTATTTATTATAAATTTTTCAATTATCTTCAAGAATGAAGTACTCGTTGAGTTTATTCTATAATAATTAACGTTAACTGATTAGTGATTTTAAGGTTTAGGTCATTCTATGATTCGTAAATTACTAGATGGTATTGTATTATTTGTTAAAAGACATGCAAAATGCATAAAGGAACACAAAAGGCACATGAGTTAATTCTTTAAATCAAGTTTGCGTGCTTGAAGTAAACACCAATCCCATTGTATTTAGCCAGTCATCGAACAACATAACAAAACTACCGCCAGCTGCAACGCACTGACGCGTTTCGACCTTCCATGATCATCCTCAGAGTACGACGGCAAACTGACTATCGAGGATCAAACCGCATTGAATATATATGGAAATCAAATTTAGATATGCGGCTCTCACCTCTAGCAGTCCTGCATACATTGAACTTGACTGGAAATGTCGGCTGCACAATTTCTATGCAGTCACGAACATTAACTGTTTGCAGCTTTCGCCACATATACATATATAGGCAATACAATTTAAACAATAATTGTCAGTGGATAAACAGATATATTCAATCTGTATGTTTAGATTTGACTTTTAAGATTAATTTTATTAATGTTTCACAGACTATAACCCATTGTAGAGGCCCTTTGGTCACTACCATAAGGCAGTCTCTGAGATGCCAGGCCCAATAATCCATTTTTGCGGTATTATCATCTTATTTGGAACACTTAAGTTCCTCTGAACTATCTTTAAAATTACTTTCCTTGAGTCCACTTGCTAATTGCTCTGTATCCTCAATATTTAATAAACCAGCCATAATATTAGAATAAGATTTTTAGCAATTTATAAATTATAACAATAAGTGTGCTCACTCAAATACGCTGATATACACAGAGGACAGAACGACAAGGTGGTGACCATGAAAACAAATATCCACGTCAATTACCTGAAGAAAATTTGAGATCCTTCCCATTAATGTGTATTAAGATCGATAGATGGATGAAAATTTCAATAATTTATTAATAAAGAGTATTCAAATAGAACTATGCAGCAAGGCGTGCTCGCAACTCAAAAACGTCAGACACACAGAACAGAAAACTCAAAACTGACAAATAAACAATTCCTACATAGTTTAATTTAACTTTGTTATTTGTTTACTAAAATAATTAATCATTATTTAAATCAAGTTTGCGAGCTTGAAATAAACAACATTTTTACTGTTTTAACCAGTCGTCGAACAACATAACAAAACTACGACTGGTTAAAATCAATGGGATTGGTGTTTACTTCAAGCTCACAAACTTGATTTAACTAATTTTTACCACAACCCCCGCAATCAATTATTATAATTAATTTTTTTTTACATAAATATCCTTGCTTAGTACTATGTTTGTATAGTACACAACGTGTAAACAGTGTCCTGACAAAAGTCCGACTTTTATGTCGGTGGAAATATTGTCCTCTACACCGCGGCTGTTTCTAGTTAAATAGACATTCGGGCAACGCAACCGTATGAATTTCATTATACAGATTGCACACTAGATTTCCAAACAACTCCCCAAGTTCACCAATAAATGCATTATTAGT